>QEPC01000715.1:4251798-4346418 GCA_003113815.1 Sphenodon punctatus
AAAAAAAAAAAAGAGCTCTCCAAAGCGGAGAAGCTAGAAAAGCCTGCAGAAAGGGACAGTGCAGGGGGGAGAGGAGCAAAGCAACACGAGGCCTAAAATGGCAGCTGCAGCAGCAGGGCCCAGGAGCGGGGAACAGAGCGACATAGCTCTGCAGATAGCAACCCTCACCCACACAATCAGGGCCCAACATGAGGATTCAATAAAGCCGTGGGAGACTCTGCAAGAGGGAATAACAAGAGTGAACAGCGTAGTACACTTGCTCCACAGCAAATTCGATGGAATCTCATCAAGAGTAAGTGAACTGGAAATGAAAATGAAGGAGAGAGAGGACCAGGGAGAGAAATGGGAGGAGAGGAGGCTGATGGCACTGGAAAAGGCTGTGGGGGGAATGCAGCATAAATTAGAAGATCTTGAGAATAGAGGATGGAGAAATAACTTGAGAATACAGGGGATCGCAGAGGCCACAGAGGCACAAGGCGGGAGAGTGCTGATACAGAAAATACTGTCAGCCATTTTCCCACAAGCAGAGCAGTTGCACAACATAGAAATAGAAAGGGCGCACAGAACTCTGAGACCAAGACCTAATGTGGGAGAATCCCCTAGGTCCCTAATATTCAGATGTTTAAAATTCCAAGATAAAGAAAAGATGTTATGGGAAGCCAGGAAAAAGAGACATCTGCAATTTGAAGGCCACAGAGCGATGATTCAACCAGACCTGGCCCCAGACACCATAGCAAAAAGAAGAAGGTGGTATACTTTTTTTGGACAACTTTAAGGCATAAGGAATACCAGTTCAAGTGCGATACACAGCAATCTTTTCATGTGTACACCAAGGGCGGAGGAGGAATTTTCATGAGGTGCAAGCACTGGAAAAGTACTTGAAATTCAAAATGCCAGAGATGAATGGAAGGGGAAATGGTGAATACATAGAGCAGAGATTAAAAAAACAAACCTGGAAAATGAGAGAAAAAGACTGAACGAAAGGGAGTAGGAGAAAAGAAGAGAGAAAAGGGAAAGAATTAGCAGCGTTAAAG
Source organism: Sphenodon punctatus (assembly GCA_003113815.1). NCBI lineage: Eukaryota > Metazoa > Chordata > Lepidosauria > Sphenodontia > Sphenodontidae > Sphenodon > Sphenodon punctatus. The sequence continues at coordinate 4,252,833 of QEPC01000715.1, forward strand.
GACAGAGTAAGGGACCTTAAGGTTCATTAGTGAACTGGACATAAGGGCAGGTTTGGCTGGGAGACAGGCGGAACCAAAGCGACTCCATGGCAAACCTCTCAAAGGCTCCTTTGCAACCCCTTGCAGGGGGACGAAGGAGACAGGTATTTGGATTGGGGAAGAGAAGGGGGGGGGAGGGGGGAAAGGGAAAAGGGAGAGGTAAAGGGATTGGGAGCATGTGGTTATAAAAAACAGGAGACAAAGACTATATGGCAAGGCTCAAATAGAAAAGGATGCCTGAGTTAAAAGTGTGTACGTTGAATGTAAAGGGACTGAATTGCCCTACAAAAAGGAAAAAAACATGGCAATACTTAAAAAGGCATAAGATCCAAATTGCGGCTCTGCAGGAAACCCACTTGATAAACAAAGATAATGTTAGGATGCGGGACAAAGGTTATGACACTATAATTTTTGCAAATGCAAGAAATAAAAAGGCAGGGGTATTATTAGCATTTGATAGTAAAATAGGCTTTGTGAGAGACAGTATAGTTAAAGACCCGGAGGGCAGATATCTGTTGGTACAGGGAACATTGGCTGGGGAAAAATACACCTTCTGTACCTTTTATGCCCCAAACACGGGGCAGACGCAATTTACACACAAAATAATAGAAATAGTGAAACAGCACAGGCAGGGTATCCTGATCATGATGGGTGACCTGAACAGCCCCCTCACCCAGATGGATAAGTCAGGAGGAGGGAAATTGAAAAAAGGACAAAATAAGATCAGGAGAGACATAGAAAAAGCTCATTTGGTAGACGTGTGGAGGCTCAGACATCAAAAGGACAGGGAATATACTTTCTACTCAAATAGGCATATTTCATACACGCGCATAGATTACTTTTTCATGACTAATGAGGAGTGGGGCAGGAGTAACAGGTGTGAAATTGAAACGGCGGGATTTACTGATCACAGTGCTGTGATGTTAACAGTAAAGACAGGACAACAAAAAAGGTTCACACCAAGAAATTGGTTTTTACACAAAGCAACTTTATTAAATGCATTGAACAAAGAGCAGATAAAACAAGAAATAGAGGAGTTCCTCCGTATAAACGATAATGGGGAAGTCTCCAAGACAATGGTGTGGGAAACAGCCAAAGCATATTTGAGAGGCCAATACATCGCGCTGGAGGCCTATAATAAAAAAAAAAAAAAAGCAGAATTAAACGAGCTGTATCTTAGACTCCAACAGATAGATAAAAAATTGAAAAACAAGCCAAATAGGAAGGGTGCAAAGGAAAGAGCTGAGATCAGGGGCCTGATAGAGACTAAAGAATCTGAAATAATCATAAGGAAATTAAGATACACAAATCAATATTATTATACTAAAAGTAATAAGTCAGACAAAATTTTGGCCTGGATGGTTAAGAAAAGAAAAAAGAGAACACAGATCCCCCACTTACTACAACCCAATGAGGGAAAATACATAGCAGGAACAGCCATGAGAGACCATATAGTGCAATTTTACAAAAAGCTCTATACCTCTGGTAACCCGGACCAAGCTGAAATCAAGAAATATTTGAACAAACTGAAATTACCTAAAATCACAGAAGCCCAGAGTAAGTGGCTTAATGAGCAGATTACAGGGGAAGAGATTAAAAAGGTGATAAAGGGACTCCCTAAAAATAAAACGCCAGGGCCAGATGGCTTCATACCAGAATTTTACCAAACATACGTGGAGCAGATAATACCTATACTAAAAGAAGTGTTTAATGCGGTTAAAGAAAATAAGGAATTACCGGAGACGTTCTACATGGCCACAATAACGCTATGTCCCAAGGGAGGTAAGCAGGGGAAGGAATGTGGGGACTTCAGACCCATATCATTGTTGAACACGGATGCCAAAATATTCACCAAAATTCTGGCAAATCGGCTACAAGTTATCATCCGCGAGATCGTTAGCCCAAACCAGACGGGATTTATAGGGGGGCGGCTGGGGATAGACAACATAAGACGGGCTATAAATATTATATACAAAATTAATAGAGAGAAACAGCCGGCAGCGGTACTCTCTCTAGATGTTAACAAAGCGTTTGATTCGCTAGAAAAAGAATTTCTCATGAACACGCTGAGACAAATGGGATTTGGAGGGGCCTTCTTAGAATGGGTAAAGAGTATATACAAGAAACCGTCAGCAAGAATACTGATAAACGGGGAATTAACCTCATCCTTCGGCTTGGCTCGGGGTACCAGACAGGGCTGCCCACTTTCCCCATTACTTTTTGATTTGGCGATAGAACCACTAATAATTGCAATAAACCAAAATCCAAATATTCAGGGGATCAAGAGCAGATCAGGGGAACATAAAACAATGGTCTATGCGGATGATATGCTCCTGACACTAAAAAATATTCAGACGTCCTTGCCGGAGCTTATAAATACGTTAGAAGAATTCGGGAGTCTATCGGGATATAAAATTAATCCAAAGAAAACGCAATTGATGCTTTTACAGGGAGCCCAAGCACCAGGGGGGGAATCATGGGACTCCCCCATGTCACGATTTCAAATCAAAAAAGAATATATACAATATTTAGGAGTAAAGCTCGCTAGAAACACGAAAGACATTTATAAGTTAAATTACTTACCTCTGATACAAGAATTCCAGAATAAACAACATTCCTGGCATAGGCTGGGATGCTCCTGGCTGGGAAAAATAAATATAATCAAAATGCAACTATTGCCAAAAATACTATACACGATTCAGGCGTTACCGGTGCAAATTCCTAAAGAATTTTATCAAAAACTAGAGAAAATAATAAGGTTCACCATCTGGGGGAAAAAGAAACCGAGGGTTCGTAGAACCATCTTAAAGACTGACCTGGAGGAGGGTGGTTGTAACCTACCGGATCTAAAACTATATGGTATGGCCTCAGCATTGAGGGCGGTTAAAATCTGGTATAATGAGGAGAAAGAACCACTATGGCGAGAACTGGAACTGGAGATATTAGGGATTTCAAGAGGTAGTGACCTGTTTGAGGACAATGATAGAAAGAGACTAGGAGGGAAGGAAGGGAGGGACCACCCATTTGCTAACGCTGCCATGGTAGCCTGGCATGGATGCTGCCGCAAGATGGAGACGCTGTCAGACAGGACCCCATATACCCCCCTAGAAAAGATTGGGCCGGAGTGGAATAAGAAAGAAAGAGAAACATTACAAAGGTGGGGAAAAAAGGGGGTTTTCAGGGCAACACATCTTTTTGAAGGAGATAAGTTCAAGACCAGGGAGGCACTAGAAGAAACCTTGGAGGAGAAGGTGGAGTTTTGGTTATACTGCCGTTTACACAGTGCAGTAAATAAATCTAAATATAGAGATCAATACCACAGAAACCCCACAAATCTGGAAAGAGTTTTGTTTAATGCCGGATGCCAACAAGGGATATTTTCCATATTGTATAAAATTGTGAAAAAACTATATCATTTCCCAGATGCGGGATATATTTCAAAATGGGCGGATGATTTGCAGAGAGAGATAACAGATGGGGAAATGAGGAATGTATGGGAGTATATGGCCGCTAGTTCCAGATCCCTATTAGTAAAAGAACCTCTGGTTAAATTGATTCAACGGTGGTATCTTACTCCAGCTGGGATAAATGCCATAACACCAGGATACTCCCCCAATTGCTGGAGGGGATGTGGGGAGAGAGGCACATACATACATTGCTGGTGGGGCTGCCCAAAGGTGGAAACCTTTTGGAAGAAAATCTGGGGTATAATAAATGAACAGCTGAAGATAAATCTTCAGTTTCAGCCTGAGATTGCACTACTAGGAATCTACCCCCCAAACATCTTGAAGGTTTCACAAATCAAACTATGTCAAAAACTCTGTCTGGCAGCGATACATACCATAGCAAAAACATGGAAACACGCTAAAGGACTCACCAGATTGGCATGGCTGCAAAGACTTTGGTATATGATGTCAATAGAGCATATAATAGCTAGCCTGGAAGATGTGTTAGACAAATTTTATGAAAAATGGTCTATTTGTTGGACAATTCTCACGAATCATATCAAAATGGACAAGTTCACGAATACAATGTGCTTGAAGGAAATATATTAAGGAGCCATTTGGGAAAGGGGGGGAGGGAAAGTGGGAGGTTGTTAAGGAGGGGAGGGAGGGATATAAATAGTAATGTTGGAAAGTTGGGGGGTATCCACACAAGTAAAGATACTATAGTATCGATATAACAATGTAAGGTACCTTGGCTCTCCGAGCGCAGAAATGAAAAAGGATGGCAAAAAAATGTTTTTGTTGTACATGGAATGTAATGCAAGTTACTGTTGATACTAAAAAATAAAAAATAATTTACCTTTATGTAGGTGTACTTTTTAAATTTATTTTTAAAAGCATCTCAATAAAAATAGATGTAATACAAAAAATCGGCTTATTTACTTAAAAAAAATAAATAGTTGTTTTTTATCCACCCTGTGGAAAATAGATAGCACAGGTAACAACCCGTTTTCTGCCACTTTAGCGTTATCAATTTCTCATTTTCCATCCATTTGTGGGAAAGGGCAGCATATAAATTTAAATAATAAAAATGGTCAGTTGATGGTTCCATGGCCCCTCTTGCATTTGTACATAATGATGAAAATGTCAAAATATGAAGTTTGGGAAGACTGTAAAACAAAGTCAGTACCAGAGCTACCGGGTATTTGGGATAGTCGGTTACCTGTCTCTGCATGCTGGTACTCATCAGACAACCATTAGGCTACCTGAAATTGCAAGTATTACCTGTGGGTACAGGTAATACCCTCCTATTTCAACTCCTTAAAACCTTAATCATGATCTTGTGAGCTTTCCCTAGCAGAAAGGCTCACATTGAGTATCTCGGTTGCTTAAACTTTGAGGCTTGCTGGACACTACTGAAACCTTTTCAGTACAGATTATTCTGGTTAAACAGCCACCTATCCAAAGTCACCATCTCAGAATGAATAGAAGAGGCGGGGTATAAATATTTGATAAAATAAATAAATAAAAATTACAAACATGACTTGCCCTGAACTTAAGGTTGCAGTCGCTGAAAACAATGCTTCAGCCAGTTGCTCTTGATTCCTAAACATGTAGATTATGGAGAATATATAATGCATATTCTGATCAGCTTTTCTGCTATTTATGTTTTTAGGATAATGTAGATCAGACATCAGCTCATACTCGTCGAAATCTTGTGGAAACTGGATTCCAAGAACCATCTAATCAAATCTCCTTAAATCACCAAGGTAAGGAATAGGTAGCAGCTATACCAGCTGTCTCAGCAGTTAGATGTTACTCAGAAATGAATGTTGAGGTGAAAGTTTTCTTTACGTTTTTTCTCTACCGGCTTTTTAAAAGAAATAAAATAAAATTCAGGACTACTTTTTAAACTTTGAAGTCTATGAATAGTGATGAAGAGCTTAAGAGAACGTTCTCCTCCATCATTAATTAAATAATGGCTTTGAGGTTAATTGGAACGATGGTTTGAAAACTGATTTTCCAGGATGTAATTTTAAAGATTCCAGTTAGATGGGAACACATGACAAAGCTAAGTCCACTTTCAGACATAGGCCCCCCCCACGCATATTTGGGCTGCGGGGGGGGGAATGTGCAGCCCGAATATGCGCGTGGATCGACCAGTCTGAAAGCCCCCGACACACAGGCATTCAGAACTTGATTTCCTGCTCTACATCCCTGTGAGTCTCTGCCGGCAAAGCCGTGCGGGGGAGCCTTTCAGACCGGCCGATCCACGCACATATTTGGGCTGCGCATTCCCACCCCCTAGCCCAAATATGGGTGGGGAGGCCATGTCTGAAAGTGGCCTAAGACATAATTTTGAGCCAGGAAGCTACAGTTTTGTGGCTTTGGGTGTTGCGTATCTATCCTTTTGAAAGAAAAGCAAGACTTGGGAGACTGCATCATTGAACGTGATGATAAATCTGACACTAGTTCCTACATGCATTCAGTTCATTTAATCTCCTCCTGCTTACGTCCAAACCCTTGGCTTCAAATGCTGCTATTTTAAATAAAACTTACTTGTAGGTTACCTAGTCTAGACCCAAATGTGGAATCTTTCTCTCAAAAAGTTGCCATGCCTGCTGTTTATGAATAGACTTCCAAAATAATACTAGGAAGAACTCAATAACTTTGGCATCAGCAAGTCAGGTTCCCCAGCCCTTCAGAGGCCTTTTTTGGTGGGTTTTTTGTGTTTCTTAGTGCTGGTACTCTTGTGTTCTCCCATAGACAAACTTCCTCCCTGCTTTCATAAGTGGAATGCCATCTCTCAGGACACTGAAATCTCATTCTAGAACCCAGAATACAAATGTGTATTGTCGTTATTGCCTAAAACAAGTACTAATTACCTTGCCTTGGGTGTTAGTAAAAGCAAATTCAGTTGTGGGTTATCTTTATGGAGCTGCATCTGGTATAATTCAACATTCATGTTGATGTCCCTTCCCAGCCCTCCATCTCTTGCTTCCTCTCACTAGCCTCCACCTTTGGACTAACTCCCCCACCCACGTTAACGGCCATTCTCTTGACCTCCTTTTCTCTAGGAACTGCTCTGCCTCTGATCTCTCCTTCGATCCTCGTCCCATCTCTGACCGCTTCCTTGCCTCTTTCAGTGTCTCCCACTGTCCCCCTTCCTCTTCCTCTTCTCCATGCCCCTTCCATGACCTGAAGGCCATTAATTAACCCCCTGGACTTTGCCTCCTCTCTCTCCCCCCTTCTCCCCTCAGCTGCCGCCACCTTCTCCTCTGAGTCTGCCATTTCTGCTTTCAGTGCCTCTCTCTCCACCACCCTTGACTCGCTTGCCCCCCTCTCCTCGTGCCCTGCCCGCTCCCACAACCCCCGTCCTTGGCTCACCCCAAGTGTCCGCCACCTCCGCTCCTTCACCCGTGCTGTTGAACGCCTTTGGCACAAATCCCACTCCAAATTCTCTCTCTCCTCCCTTACATCTGTTGTCTCCCTCACTAGACAGAATTACTACACCTCCCACATTGAGTCCTGTTCTCGGGACCCTCGCTGCCTGTTCTCCACCTTTTGACTCCCTCCTCAAGCCCCCCTGTCCTCCTCTTCCCTTTCTGCTCAGGATCTTGCTTCCTTCACCTCCAAGATCGACATCGCTTCCCACTCCTCTCCTCTTCCTTCTCCCTCCTCCCCCTCCTCTCTTGTCCTCCCACCTCCCTCGAGGTTATCTCATCCCTGCTCTCCTTCTCCAACCCTTTCACTTGCCCCCTTGGCCTCATCCTTTCCTGCCTCCTGATCTCCATTCTTCCCACTGTTGCCCCTTCCCTCCTGCACATCATCAACCTCTCCCTCTCTACTGGCGCCTTCCCATCCGCCTTCAAGAACGCCACTGTCCCTCCTATCCACAAAAAGTCCACTCTTGAGCCCTCTGACCCTTCTAGCTACCGTTCTGTCTCACTACTTCCTTTTGCTTCCAAGCTTCTTGAATGTGTTGTCAACTCCTGCTGCCTCGACTTCCTCTCCACCGACTCCTCCCTTGACCCCCTCCAATCTGGCTTTTGCCCCCTTCACTCTACTGAAACTGCTCTCGCTAAGATCACCAACTATCTTCTTGTGGCTAAATCTAATCACCTCTATTCCATTCTTGTCTTCCTTGACCTCTCTGCTGCCTTTGATACTGTTGACCACTCACTCTTGCTGGGTTCACTTCACTCCCTTGACTTCCGTGGCTCCGTCCTTGACTGGTTCTCCTCCTACCCCTCTGACCGCTTCTTCAATCTGTCTCGTGCCAACTCCACCTCCTCCTCCCTTCCACTCTCGGTTGGTGTTCCCCAAGGCTCTGTCCTTGGCCCTCTCCTCTTCTCTATCTATACCCTGTCTCTAGGCAAACTCATTACCTCCCATGGCTTCCAATATCACCTCTACGCTGATGACACTCAACTCTCTCTCTCTACTCCCTCTCTCTCCATCTGTTCAAGCTCGCCTCACCAGCTGTCTGACATCTCTATGGATGTCTCAACATCAATTCAAACTTAACATGGCTAAAACTGAACTCCTTATCTCCCCACCCCCCTCATCCTTCCTCTCCCTCTTCCCTGTCGATTCTCATCGATGGGGTCACCATCCTTCTTGTCCCCCAAGCCCGTAGCTTAAGCTTCATCTTTGACGCACCCCTTTCTTTTAAATCCTACATCGACTCTGTTGCCAAATCCTGTAGCTTTTCCCTCCATAACATTGCTAAGATTCTCCTTTTTCTTTGTCTCCTCTGCCAAAACCCTTGTTCATGCCCTGTTCATCTCTTGCCTCGATTACTGTACCCTCCTTCTCACTGGCCTCCCCCTATCTCGGTCCAAAACTCTGCTGCCAGGGTCATCTACCTTGCCTGTCGCTTCGACCACGTGCAGCTCCTCCTCCTCCTCCCTTCACTGACTCCCCCTTCCTGAACGAATCCTGCACAAGCTCCTAGTCTTCACCTATAAAGCTCTTCACAGCCTTGCTCCCCTCTACCTCTCTGCACTAATTTCCCTCCGTACTCCAGTCCATGAACTCCGCTCCTTCTCTGTCCCCTCTCTCGCCTTCCCATGCCTCCCCTTCTCCCTTAACCACCTTCGTCCCTTCTCCCTAGCTGCCCCCCATGCCTGGAACTCCCTCCCTGCCCACATCCACCTTGCCCCCTCCCTTCGTACCTTCAAATCTCTCCTAGCGAGGAAGAAGAGGGGGCAGCAGAGGCCCAAGGCTCAGATGAGCTCCATGCCTCCAAGGGAGTCAGCATCTGCTCCTCCCCTGAGGAAGGAGAGATTGAGGAACCAGAGATTGAGGCTTCCTCAGACCCGGATAGACCCCTTCCAAATACAGGGACCACATCTTTCAATTGGTGATAAAAGCCCTTCACCTACGAGAGAAAAAAGAAAAACACGATACCTCTGAATCCTCTGATGGAGAAGAGGAAGAGAGGGAATACATTCCCCGTGCTAGAGCCAGGCATAGAGGAATGGTCCTGGACAGGGCCTATGAGCGGATAATAAGAAAGGAGTGGCAGCTGCCTAACAAATCCTGTAAAATGAATAAAACCCAGCTGTCTCTTTACTCCTTCACAAAAAATAAGGAATCCCTGCTAACCATCCCCAAAGTGGATGCTGCAGCATCCTCTCTAGCAAAAAATTTGGTCTTCCCTACCGAGGGAGAATGTTTCCCCCGAGACCCTACAGACAAGGGTATCGAATGCAATCTCAGGAGAAATTTTGAGGAAATATTCTCAATCATTAAGATGGCCACTAGCACCTCTTATTTTTCCAGAGCCCTTATGACCTGGATTAAGCGAGCCAGCGACCCCAGAGTTCCCATTAAGATGACTAGGGTCCTCTCCACCAGGATCCAGCTAGCTCATGCCTTCATAGCGGATTCTTCCACCGACATGCTCCGCTGGGCATCAAGGGTGGCTGCCTCTAACATGGCAGCACGTCGCTGCCTGTGGCTCCGGTCATGAAAGGGAGATACCACAGCCAAAAATACCCCAGTGGGGGGACCCTTCCAAGGCTCCAAGTTGTTCGGCGTGTGCTTAGACAAGGTCCTGTCAGATGCCTCCGACAAGTCAAAAGGACAAACCCTGCAAAGCGTAAAAAGTAGGGATGGGGCATCAGGCACAATACCGGTTACCGGTATGCAAATTACCAGGTTACTGGATTAAAACCGGATTACCGGTGCCGGATTTATTACATTGATTTCAATGGGGAACTGTCTCCATTGAAATCAATGGAATACCTCCCCCTTCCCCCTTCCAGGTTGTGCGGGTGGAAGGGGGGGCACCCACCCTGCCCAGTCTGGATTTTTTTTTTTCCCCAAAATTTTTTTTTTACCTTAAGTCCCTAGTGCGGGCTCCGGGCGGCCGCCGCCGGCGACCCAGAGCCCGCACCAGCAGGTAGGTACTGTCAGTACTAGGGTGATCCCTGGGGTGAGGGGTGGCTTAACACACACCCCACCCCAGGGATCACCCTACCTCCCCACCCAGGGATCGCCTTTGGCGCTCCGGGCGGTGGCGGTGGCGGTGGCGGTGGCAGTCCGGCGGCTTCAGCGCTGGCTGTGGTTGCCGGATTCAGCACTTTCTAGGCCTTCCGGGGAACTTCCGGGTTTCCCCAGAAGGCCTAGAAACGCTGACGCCGGCAGCCACAGACAGCGCTGAAGCCGCCTGGAGTGCCGCCGCCTGGAGCACCAAAGGTAGGCGATCCCTGGGTGGGGAGGTAGGGTGATTCCTGGGGTGGGGTGTGTGTTAAACCACCCCCCACTCCAGGGATCACCCTAGTACCGACAGTACCTACCTGCTGGTGCGGGCTCTGGGTTGCCAGCGGCGGCCCGGAGCCCACACTAGCAGGGACTTAGGGGAAATTTTTTTTTAAAAAAAATCCAGGATGGATGGGGGGTGTCCCCCCTTCCACCCACGCAACCTGGACTGGGGAGGGAAAGTGTTTGGTTTTTTTCTTTTTTTATATTGTGGCCATTCATTTCAATGGCCGCAATGTAAAAGATCCGGTACCGGTAATAACCCCCCAAATACCGGATTAATCCGATACTGCCGGTACACCAAAATACCAGCAGTATCGGATACCGGAAGATCCAAACTTCCCACCCCTACGTAAAAAGCCCTTTCGTTCCTTCAGCACAGGGTACTCACCAGCAGGTGGCACCAGACGTCCATTCTATCCTAACAGGGGAAACCAACAGAAGTACAAGACCAGATGAAACAGACGGAGAAACTCCAACACTAGACCCAAATAATCCCAGGGCCCTATTCGACCAAGACTTGATGCATAACTAGCCAGCCGCCCTCCCAAAGGAACTGTCGACCCTCGGAGGGAGACTACAACGTTTTGCGTACAGATGGCTTCAATCCACAACTGATGCATGGGTTCTACGCACCATCCAGTGGGGATACGCAATTGAATTCTCCCGATGCCCTCGTCACTCCTATTGTGCCTCGCCGGTCTCCAGCAACCCAGCCAAACAGGCTGCAATGCACACAGAAATCAACAGACTCTGAGACATCGGAGCCATAGAACCCGTCCCACTGCTCGAAACAGGTTCTGCACTTTAGTCCATCCTCTTCCTGGTACCAAAGAAGTCAGAGGAGTGGCGCGCGGTGCTGGACCTCAAAAACTAAACAGATTCATCAAACTACGAACATTCAAAATGGAAACTCTGCAATCCATCCGCATAGCCATCTCGCAAGACGAGTGGCTAACATCCCTCGATCTGAAAGAGGCCTACCTACATGTTCCCATCCTCCCATCCCACAGGTGGTGGCTACGCTTCATGTATGCCTGGAAGCACTGGCAGTACAAAGCCCTCCCCTTCAGCCTATCCACATCACCGCAGGCAGCACGGGCTTTTGGCTTTCTTCCATTGTTTGCCTCAATGATAAACGTATCTCAACAGTCAGTTTCTGTCTTTTGCCTTCAGACATAATAGAAAATAAACACCATTTACTTTCCCTCCTGAGTAACTCCGAAACTAAAGTTATGTGAATGCAGCTGGAAGCTAGAATTCTGGTTACCTGTCCCTTCCTTTCCTCCAAAACATGCAACTGTAGACTAAAGCTGAACTGAGATCTCGGTAAACGGAGCAATCTTGTTGAAATCCCAGTGCTCGTTCTGTTCTGGGACAAAGTGAGCACTGGGATGTGCTTGCCAAGGGATTGGGGGGAGGGAAGTTGACAAGCACTAGCTGGGAGCGTTGGGGAGGGGGGTCCTCCCAAGTGCTTCCAGCTGGCTCTTGTCAATTTCCAAGCTGTTTGGCTGTGTGTATGTGGGTAGAACACGGCCACCATTCCTGGCACCTGCGCTCCCCAGGCTGATTCACCTCATTGCTGAGGTGGGGCTCCTAATGTCCTGGCTGTTGCTGGCTGCTTCTCCCTTGCCCACAGGTAAACTTCACAGCTGAGCCCGGGGACTTCCCCGCTTGGCTTTTTTTCTGAGCGGGGAGGACAGTGAGAAGCTTCTTCTCACCTTAGTGCAACCCCCTTAATGGGTCCCCATTTCTGGGTGGACTGATATCGGAGGCTCAGAGCACACCTCGGATATCCATCCCCCCTGAGAATGGGCAACATTATGGGAAGACGCCTCCATGCTCAGAAAAAGCCGAGTGGTGAAGTTCCCAGACTCAGCTTTGCAGTTCTTGGGCAGGAGGAGGAAAAAGGAGCAGGGAGCAGCTAGCAGTGAATGGGATAGTAGGAGCCCCAGCCCAGCAGTGAGACAAATCAGCCTGGGGAACGCAGGTGTGGAGGGCAAGGGGCTTGGAAGTGCTCAACCCGCGGGGCCCCCAGCACTTCTCAGACGAGAGATGCTGGGGTGGTTTCAAGCAACCCATTGGGTGGCATTCAAAGGCTGCTACATGGATGTGTGCACACGTCTGGGGAAGGGGAGAAGCATACAGCTGGCCTTTGAAACTGGCACACACACCCCGCCACTGACCATTTTTTAAAATGCTCACCGAGAAGTTGCACCAAGACTGAGATCTTGGTGAGATCTCCAGTCCCTGTGTTAAAATTATGAGCATTTTTGTGAGCAGCAAAATCGCTGCTCCAGGAGTGTAGTGTCCATTGAGCGAACCCGGCATAAAGCCAGGGGCCACTAGGCACCAGGGGACCCACTGCCTGACACTGTGGGGGCAGCCCCATGCCTGGGCTGGGCTGGAGGAGGCCTGGGTGCAATGCACCCCCACATCATGGGGAGTTCCCCAACCCTCACTTGCCTCTGCCTGCTTGGACTGGGAGATAAAGCTGTTTGTTTACAAACAACTCCTCCCCATGCGAGTGATCAGAAGGTTGTTTTGTAAAGAAGGTTCTTCGAGATGGCTCCCAACGTTCTCACAACTGGGTTGTGCACGCTCACCATAGTCAAATAGATCACGTGATGATCTTGAGCNCCCCCCCAAAAAAAAAAACAGTTCCTTCTTAGGAATATAAGAAAATTCCATGTGGGGCTGGAAGGGTGAGGGCAGCAACCTTCTGTTTTCGAGTGGCTTGTCACAGTCTGTTTTTACATGGCTCCGCTGGGTTGGGGGTCCGTGGGTGTGCCGGTGGGTGGGCTGTGCACACGGCTGCACATGCATCCCCACTCACCCTCCACTCATCTGCACCCACGGAGCAACTGCTGTCTTCCTCGGTTGCTCCGTGCGTGGGGACAAGGGGGAGGTGAGGGGGGATGCGTGTTAGGTGGGTGCGCACATGCACCCCCATTCACTGCCGGTGCACGCTTTGCGTCCACACAGGACTCCCCCACCCATGAACACACAGAAATCTGCGTGTTCATGGGTGGGAGAGGCCTGTGTAAAAAGGGCCACATTCTCACAACTCTCTTACTTGCCCTATCCTAGGTAGGAATTTAGGATATAAAGCAATATCTATTCTACCTCTGAAAATCTGCAAATATGGTTCTGAGATTATTATGGCTGCTGTTTCATCAGCTCTTCTTAATGAAGTTATTACTAACAGGAATACTGACTTCAAACTCCTACCCCATAACCAGTTCATTTGCGCTCCCCTTATAATCAATTCATGCTGCCCTGGGGGTGCAAATGAAATGGTTATGGGTGGGGGACAGCGAGAATTGATTATATGGGTGGGACAGGGGTGCAAATGAACTGGTTATGTGGTGGGGACTGTGAATTGATATGTCTCTTCATGGCATAATGCACTTAATAGGCTGGCTGCATTTTGGGTGTCTTGTGTGTTTGATAGCAGCGCCCCCTGGCCCGCCAAGCTGGGCGGTGCCCCTAGGCCCTTGGGTGGGACACAAAGCGGGGATCCCATCTTGACTTCATGGCCAGGGACCCATTCCACTCTAGCTACGCCCCTGCGCTGCTTGTTTCAGCCCTACCTTAAGGGATAGAACTGGCAACACTAACTTTTTAAATGAATTGAAAAGGCCATAATCCACCAGTCGTAGTCTGGGCTTCAGTGGAACTAACCTCGAGTAAGCGGTGGTTGGATCATGGCAATGGTGTGGTTGTCTCATCGCTTCAGGTCTCCACGTACTTCAAGTTAGACAGACTGCTCCTCGGATCTGAGGTGAATACGCACAAGCTGTTTTTATTATTACTCGGAGCAGCCTAAGACAGACTACAAGGATGTTGGGCAGCAAGTCAGTGTTCGGGTCACTCTTCGGACCCTCAATAAATACTCGGCAGAGGGTGTGTGTGTGTGTGTGTGTGTGTTGGGGTAATGAACGGGGAAAAGGGGGGCTAGCAGGGTAGTTGGGTGGTTTACTTACCTTCCAGAGGGGTTCCACATCAATGCATGGCCTCTTCCTGGCTGCTGAGTTCGGGGGGGGATGCATGCTCAGAAGGGCCTGTATGATCCATTCTGAGCATGAACAGTGGTGTGGTGTGGGTTTTTTGTTTTTTTTATTTTTATTTTTAAAAATTCAAACTTACCTTCCAGAGAGGTCTAGCACCAATGCATGGCCTCTTCCCAGTTGGTAAGTAAACCACCCCTGGCTAGATGCTCCCTTTCCTGGCCCACGCTGGCCTATTTCCTCCTCAGCCAACAGGTGCCAGTGAAGGGGAGAGCAGGGGCCTAGCTCTGGCCTCCGGCCTCCTTCCCTGCACTCGGACTCAATTTTCAGAGTTCTGAAGTTTTGGGGGTCCTTCCTTGAAACTTCGGAACTCAGAAAATCAAGTCAAACTCTGGTCCTGGAGGTCTTGCAAGGCAAACCAAGGACTGAGTTTCGGCGCTAGTCTTATTACGAAAAGCATAAATCCTAAACCAGTATTGGTTTGGTGCTTAGTAACTGAATGGGTTTTAAAAATTGGCTGACACGGTTACAGCAAATTTAGGTTAAGCTGTCTGGCAGAGTACAGAATTAGCTTAAGATTTTAATATCCTTTTCAAGATAATAACATAGGGTTTTTAGTGGCTTATTCTCTAGACTTGTCAAATACAAACCGTGATGAAAGCTATGTGGGGGTGGAGAGGGAAGTGGTAGATTCAAAATCAAACTGAAGCTCACAATTTTTTTTCATTTGAAATACCTTTTTGATGGAGGACTCTTATTCTACTCTGTTCGAGGAAAACTAATTGCATATGACAGAAGTTTGTGGGGGTTTTTTAAAGTAAGGAAATGACACATTCCTCATAAATCAGTTTTGATATGCACAGCTTAGTTTTATAGATATTAGTATAGTAAGAGGTCAGTACATTACTCTGGGAGTAAATCGCCAAGAAACATGGAGTGTTGAAAAAGAAGACTTTTTTTTTCAGTGTGCTTGCCCAAGGCGTATGGATGTGATTATAGTGTCTGAGAATGCACCCCCTCCCGCCACCAATTTTAACAACACCCTGCAGACCATGGGTGCTTTTGTGGGTCACAGAGATCTAGTATCCTGCACAAATTTTAGGTCAAAGTTAGTTACCAAAGAGGCAGAGTTTTAATGCTGCCTAGTCATTGACAGAAATTTTTGAGTATCTGTTTTAATCTCCATGTGGCTCAGGATGGGCTGCAATGAGAAGGATCTCTCCCCCCCCATGTTAAAATCCCTGTGGAGTAACCACCTCTTTCTAGTTCTGTTCTAATGATCAGGGAGAACCAGGAGGAAGTAGCTAAACCTTCCCTTTCCCGCCTGTTTTCCATCCCCACCCCCCAAAAAAATACTGAGCAAGAGGCAGGCAATTGGCTCCAAGGGGCAAAACCACCCAACAAAGACCATATCATACACAGGCACTGTGAGCAAACACATAAGGAAGGGAGGTGCATGCTGGGATGTTGGAGGATTCAATAAAGAAATGAAGCTGTTTTTCCTCTGAACTGTTCAGATGGTCCCTTCCTCTGTACTCTCTCTCCCCCTCCCCTTTCAGAGCTATCTACATTCCTTTACCTTGTTTAAGCTGCTAAGTGACAAGGGATTACTTTCTCAACATGGACCCCTGTGATTTGCAGCCTCTGAAAATTGGATCCCCTGTTAGTAATCACAAACAGGACACTTGAAGTCACTAACCTGTCTTGAAATACTCTGTTTGGATGTTGACATCCTTGTATCATCAGCTTATAAACTTATTATGAATTCCTTAATTTTAGCAATGACATTTATAATCCTGTTATATATTTTTGGTGAAACTTGGCACTGAATACAGCTGGAGTATTGATAGTTTGTAGCAATAAATAGTCTTGTGACATTTTATCTCTGTTTCAGGGAACTCCTACTTGTTCTGACTCCTACTTGCCTGAGGAAGGACCCTATGAGGTCTGAAAGCTTGCACATTTCCGCCAACAGTAGTTGGTCCAATAAAAGATAACATTTAAACCACTTTGTCTCCATCTGTTTCAGAGAACAAATAGTTTGAAAAGCAAACAGTGCCATCTGCTGGCTATAATTTAATCAGAGAAAAGGATGCACACACCACCAGCAATAATCTCCTGGTACCCTGGGATATTGGGTTTCCACCTCTATCCTTTCTCTTTGAATGTCTTGTTGCTGCTTTTTTTTCTTTTCTTTTTCTTTTTTTTTTTAAGTTGGAAGATGGAATTGGCTGAAGTTTGAATAAAATTCCATAGTGCTATGGTGAATTCCCTTCACTTTGTAGTGCCAACAAAGCAATAAAATCTGGTTTTCTTTATCTAAAGAGTCCCAAGAGTCTCACAACTTTGCAGCTTATTGAAGCCTAAAATCATGAAATTCATAGGGTGTTTTCAGATGACACTAGCCCATATTAGCCTTCACTAGGTGCATTCCTGCCGGTCTGTCCCAATATAGGGCTACCATACCACCACTTTAAAAGGGGATGCTTATGAAAAATACATTTTGAAGGGCTACCTTGGTTCCAGTGCAGCTCTGCAATATGTATTTTTCATAAGTTGCCCCTTTTAAAGGGGAAGTATGGTAGCCCTATTAGGTGTCTGCTACATGGTCACCAAAGAGTCTCCATTCCTGATGGAGTCCAGGGATATTGTGGGCCAGTCTGGGCTACTGGGCGCCCACGTATCTGCTCATCAGATACAGCCTCTTCTCCCGCATCCAGGTCTGCCAGCACCATAGAATCCTGCCTAGTGCACTGGCCAGTTGAGAGGTGGGAATGGTAGCAATCTTCTTCCCTTGTGCTTGCCTCTCAGCTGCTAGGCAGGGAGAGAGACTTGGGGGATCTCTAGCAGGCCTCTCAGCTGAGAGGTGACTGTAGGGGGAGGGAGAGCATTGGCACCACTAGTGGAAGCTGCACTGCCCGTTAGGTTAGACCATCTAAACATGTAAGTAGCAGCCTCCTGAGGGACTGCACGGACTCCAGCCGGCTGTCATCTCATTTGATTTTGCCCATAATAAAAATCATAGCAAGTGAAAGCCCTGTGGCCAGTGTGAGCAAATAATGCTTGGTGGAAAGCATCGACCAAAACTGGAGGAGTTTTTTTTTTTTTTTTTTGAGGGTTGGAACTTGATAGGAGATGGTTAGGTACAAACATGTTGCCATTTATCCAGAGTAAATACTTTGACTCCTGTTCAGTTTAGCTGCTTGTGTGAACAAAATAATAATAAATAATAAAAAATGAGAACATTAACTTCATTTGCGGGTACTGTTTTTTTCCTCTATGGTATATTGATGAAACAGTGAATTCTAGTGAATAAGAGGCCTGTTCTTGAGGTGGGAGATCAGGGTTCAAATCCCACTTTTAGTTATGAATTCACTGGGTTGCCTTGGGCAAATCACTCTCAGCCTCTGTCCCCCATCTGTAGAATGGGAATATGACCTACCTCACAGGGTGGTTGTGAGGATGAACTATACCAACTAGATAAGAACATAAGTGCCATACTGGGCCAGACCAATGGTCCATCTAGCCCAGCATCCTGTCTCCAATAATGGCCAATCACGGTGGCTTGGGAGATGCACCCAACAGGTCGCAATGGGGGATCCCTTCCCTGTTGTTTCCCCCAGCTCCCGTCATGTTCCCATATCCTGTCTGGCTAATAGCTGCTAAGGGACCTATCTTCCAGAAACTTGTCCAAACCTCTTTTAAACTCAGCTATAGTACTGGCCCTTACCACAGCCTCTTGCAGTAGATTCCACAACCCAATTATACGCTGAATGAAAAAATATTTTCTTTTGTTTGTTTTTAAACTTGGCACCCATGAGTTTCATGGAGTGTCCCCTAGTTCTAGTACTAGCTGAGGGTAAATAACTGCTCTTTGTTTGTTAGTTCCACACCACTCATTATTTTATAGACCTCTATCATATCTCCTCTGTTGTCTCTTCTCCAAGCTGAAGGCAATGTAAGACGTTTTTGGTCAAGTGTTTGGTGGGCAGGGATAGGGGATGGGTGGGCAGTTTCTAACGGTGTGGAGGTGAGTTTTTAGGGAACTTTTATATATTTCTGTGTAGTTCTTATTTTGTAAGCCAACCTGAGCCTTAGTGGAAGGGTAGCATTGCTGTATAAATAATAAAACCACTCTCCTGAATCTTATTCCTTCCCCTCACCCCCACCCCCTCGAAGGCTTGACCAAATAAATGTTTTACGTTGCCTCAGGAAAATGCTTAGGTTTTGGTGAACCTCCAGTGAACGGTGCATGTGAGGAACAGAACTTCTCCCTTGGACTACTTTAAACATTGGGAGGTATGGGACAGTACTTCATATTACCTTCCTGCTGGAGGTCGCCTTCTCACCCTTGCGTTTTCAGACCAGTAGTTTGACATTTCAAAACACAAGAAAATGGTGGGGTTTGGGGTTTGTTTTTTTGTTTTTAAAACCCATTGTAACCTGTAGTCCTCCACCTTGCAATTGCTCTTGACTGTTGTGATGTCACCAGTCCTCCAAGATGGATGTCAGAAGCTTTGAATTTCTAAACTTGAAAATGGGGAGAGGGGTGGATGACCTGTAAACCTTTTGAGGAAATCTCCCTTTTAAAAAAATCACTGAGAGACAACTCCGACTTCTTTCTTTTCCTTTGCAAGCTAATTTCGGCTGATTATCTCTGTAGTCTTCATCACTAAGCTTTCTTATTAACTGTAATGTTCTGCATAGATAGCACTTATTTTCTAATGGTGGCATCATGAACTTTGTTTAACTTGGTTATTTCCTTTTTAAAGAAAAAGTATACATTAGAACTTGAGTCCAGCTATAAAATCTTAAGCACACTGTTGTGGGGTTTTTGTTTTTTTTTTTATACACTGAATTCTTTTCAGCACATCAAATGTAAGGTGCATAAATCTTGTGCTGAAAAGACTTCATAGGCGCCTGCTGGTCTTGCAGATGTGCAGTAGTTACAGGTTCTATTTTAAGTTCCATATGTAACTACTGCACAAGTCTCTGGGGAACTTTTAAGTCCAACATCTGAACAGTGGAGCACGCACAGGGATCGTGTTGAACGTTTACTTCACATCCAAGTTGAGATTCTCTCTCCAGAGAAAATACCATGCTTTCTTGTAGGTCATTCCTTTCATGGGATAAAGTCCATGTTTTGCCTTGTAAGATGAAGATGGTCAAACATGGATAGGAATACCTTACCACCTTTCTCTAGGAGGTGAGAACACGGAAGGTGCAGAGGCAAAAGGGATGTCACACCCCTTCCCGGCCCCTTGAGGAGCATTGTGACATCACAGTACATTGAAGGGGGCAGGACCATGTTAGAAGGAAGGAGGGAAATTCCCTGTGAGTGACCTATCCTCTTCCCACTGTAGTCCTCCCTCCTTGGGAAGCCCCTTTTGGGGTGTTAGCCAGCACGGATGCCTTCAGCTGACGCAGAGAAATTGTGTCTGCTTGGAGACACCTCTCTAGGTCAAAACCTGGGATTTCCTGGAGCAGTGGCAACCCTAGATGTTGTGTTGTAGTGTACATTGCTGTCATCTTTGGTAGAGAAGTTCTACAGATTAGAAACTACAACTTAATTTCTGCTGGTGCAGGTGACCGAAGGAAGGGTCAGGCATTTGTCTGCTCCATTGCTACCTTTTTCAAAAAGCTTATGACAATCACAGAATGCCATAGGCTAAACTACACTTCACTTGATTGCTGCTTGAGGGTAGACTATTGTCTTTCCAAACCACAGGCATCTCCTGCAAAAAAACAAAGCATACCCTTTAGTGGTATAGATGCAATGCAACCCAGTAGAGAGTAGTAGTATGCATTCATGTTCAACACAAATGGTTTTGTGCGATCTTTCCTTTCTACAATACACGTTCATGCTGTTGCATGCAGGTCTTTGTGATGCTGCAATGGAGAGATTTATAGATAAGACTAGCTTATCTATAGTATAGGTGATGTCAAAACAGTAACAGTCCAAATTACCTTGCTTTATATTTTATTAAAATACTTTAGTTCAAACCAGTTGTCTCCATACCCTTGTTTGGAACATCCCTTCACACAGAATGAGTTGCAACTGTTATTGGATCTAGAGAAACGATGTCAAGTGAATGTACGCTGGGCCATGCTCTGACAGAGGTAAACTGATGTAACTACCTAGTTAAATCAAAGTCAGAGTAACTGCTCCTCTTTGGTAGAGTTCAGACATCTGATGAGTTACTCAGAGGTAGGAAGCTACAAGCAGGAAATGATGTATTGGAGACTAGCTTTGTGGATTAGCCAAATTGTGCAACATCTTGCTACTTAATAGTCAAATTCTTGCAAAGATACCTTTTTTGCATTAGGTGGCAGAGAGCACAGGATCATCCTGGAATGCACGAAGCAGTAAGGATTCACACAGCACTCAATTTGGATTTATGTGAATGCACCCATACTGTACTTAGAAGAGTGGGCAGGTAGATATGTCAGTTCTGACCCTCAGTCTGCTGACCCCCTTTTTCCTCCTCCTCCTCTATTACTGGTAAAATGAACCTGTTTTTAAGAGATGCAATACAGAGAGTTTCTGAACTCTTTACCCATTTGTGACCCCTCTGACTTCTTCATTTGGGTCTACTCTCAAATAAGTAGGTTCAGGACTATGACCCCAGATAGACTTGAAATGTAAATTTATCTAGATTTTTGCACCATGACACTTAACACGCTATTTGTTGATGCACCTTGCCTAAATGTTGTTCCTAGGGCAAGAGTCTGAAAAACAATATATTTAAATACTAACTTTTAACTGCAGTTAAACTCAATTTAAAAAGCATACTCTTAAATATCAGCTGTAAAGTCTTATTGAAAAACCTAAAAGAGAGAGAAGTTACTGACGGACACTTGAACAAAATCCTTCATATATCTTGCAAGTCAAAATAGCCATTGCCTAGCAACCTACACAGTTTGTCTTCATAACTGAGTAATCGGATCTTAAAAATTTTCTAGTGCTTGTTCAACAGGGATTTCTGACTTGGATCTCTGAACTTTTGCATTGGGCTTTAGGGAGGGAGGAAAGTGGTTTCTAGCATGATCCTTGGGGAATTTAGTAAATTGGGTGCTGGTGCTGACGACTCTGATCATGCTATCCCATAGCGGAAACCAGTAGTGTGTGGATATAGCAATAAGAAACTATTTGGTCTCTAATGTTGTCTGTTTAGAGTTACCCTAGCTTTTTAACACTTTGCGAGTTGTTCTAACTTCCAGTTTACAGTATTGGCTCTCGCTTCTGTGTGCGTTTCAGATGACGATGTGGACCTGGAAGCTTTGGTAAACGATATGAACTCCTCCTTTGAAAGTTTGTACTCCACGTGCAGTATGAAATCGGAAACCACTCCGCTCCTTCAAAATGGTCAGCTTAATCGCAGCCCATTGCCAACCTCAGGAACGAATTCACTGCAACCCACATCTCCCAGGCAGAAGGTGCAGCGGTCCCAGCCTGTGCGCATTATGGCAGTCAGGTATGAAAAAGAGCTAAAGCAATGGGTGCTCGTCTTTCATTTTGGACTGGCTGTGAACCCAGCTCAGTCTCATGAATGACCTCGGACAGCTAGCTGTCTGGCTGACTAAAGGAAGAGTACGTAAAATGTTGGAAGCAAAGGTGGGAAGTGCAGTTGTGTGTACTCTGTGTTGACTCGAGGCTGTTTTGTTAATGCACGTGTAGTTGAGTGACCTCTGTGTTACCTGGGCCTATTTCATATCCTCATGCCCCGTATCTACTCAAAATAACATGCTCCGCCTATAAGAGACCTGTTTGCCACCAATGGGGAAAACACAGCAAATGCAATCTCTGTAGAAATGCTTTAATAGTAACTAAATCGAGCATTTTTCATGCCTTAGATGTGTGTTTGCCTGTAAGAGGAAAAAACTGAAGCTGAAGGGTGGGTGGTTTTTTGTGTTAAAGCCAATTTATGAAGCCTGATGTTAACAGAAGACTCTGTCTTTAAAATTGTATAGTTGGAGCTTTTAAACTTTGCGCGAACGTATCTTCATCCCCAAATGTACAAGTGGAGTAGATGGAAAAAAGCAGAAACTTATCTTGGATCTAGTTTGTCCATAAAATAAGTCCCAGGGTGAAAAATAGAGAAACTGACTTCTGGTGACAATTACACAAGTGGAACAAATTTATTTCACTTCCACAACCACTGCAGCATGTTTCTTCCAGCTGATCTGTCCACTAGTAATATTCTCAAATGGTATTTGACCCCTTGCTCCTTCCAGACTAAGACCAAAAAATAAGATTCCTTCTTCTGCTTTCTCCTTTTGAAGAAAAGGGGGTTGTGTTGGTTGTGCACCTACCTAGAATTCAGTACTTTTCTCTTGTGTTAAGAGCAAAAGTGCAAAGTAATCCTGGATTGCCAAGCTTTACACCTAAACTTTACTATCTACGGTTTGAAATGGTCATAGATGAGGGGTTGTTGGCTCTGCTTATATGTGTTCATACAGAAAATTATGCAAGAATTAATTTAGGATCTGGAGGAAGTTTGTCCAAACCTATTCGTATCTTGAGAGGAGTTAGTCAGGGGTGCGTCTTGGCCCCTCTGCTGTTTAATATTATCTAAGCAATCTTGTTAAGAAATTGCCAATCCCGGAGTCCCACCCGCCAAAGATTAAAGAGAGATTCCTGGTTATTTTGATGTATGCAGATGATGTATTAATGTCCCAGACAAAGAAAGGGCTTTATAACCAGCTAGAGAATTTAATAGAATATTGTAGGGAGAATGGTTTTACTATAAATTACCAAAAATATCAAATTATGGCTTTGGGAAGAAGAACCCCTAAACGTAAGTGGTCCATAAGGGGCAATCAGTTCCTCCAGGTAGATTCGTATATTTATCTTGGGGTTACTTTATGTAGTAATGGTGCCTGGGAGAAGCAGACAAAATTAATTGCGCTTAAGGCTATTGCAGCAGCCAAAGGAATTCTGAGATTGGCCATGTGGGCTGATTGGATTTGTACTTCTACCATTTTGGGTATTTTCTGGGCAAAAGTGCAGTCTTTGTTAGCCTTTGCCACTGAGGGTATTCCTGCAGCTAATCTCCTCCATGCGTCTGAGATAGTTCAAAATAAATTTCTGCGGAGTTTACTGAGAGTTCCCCAAAGTGTTCCTGCTGCAGTGGTGAGAGCTGAGACAGGCACACTATTAATTACTTTTCTTGGAAGGCGGCGAGCTCTCAGATACTGGTCTAGGTTGTGTAGCCATTCAAGTAAAGACTCCCTGACCTTCCTGTGCCTGATGGAAGAACTTAAATTTTTGCAAGGACTTCAATATTAACGTCTTTGAAAAATTTGGGATTATCATTTCCCTGTTTTGGGGGGAAAACTTCCCTCAGCAATGGAATTTGATAGATTTAAGAACATCTGATATAATGAAGCAGGAAGACATGGTGATAGTATCTACTTGGAGAGCTGCACCTTGGCTTCAGTATCTCAAAAGTCAACACAAATTTGACGTGTATTTGGATAAGTTAAAGGACCCTACCTCGCGTAGGGCCTCTACACAGTTACGTTTTCAACTGTTCCCCTCAGCAGTTATTAAGGGACGCTATGATGGACAACCCTATGAGACCTGGACTTGCCCCTGCACGTTGAGGGAAATAGAGGATTTGAAACATTACATATTGGATTGCTCCTTTTATGAGAATTGAAGGCGGGTATAGTTGAACCCAATATGGGAGGGGAAGGAATTTTTGACGGCTGCCCGTAAGATAGCGTTACTTTTGACCACACAAGATGAGCAGGTTATACGGGTAGTTGCGTCTCTTGCTTTTTTGGCTGCGAGGCTCTGTGAAAGAGAGATGATGTGAGGTTTACATAAATTGTGTGCGTGAGTATTGTTGAAGGTCCTATTTTTCTACCAGTTTCTCTGGTTTACCTTATTATGGTGGTTTAATATAGGATAAGGCTGGAAGATTTATGTTATCTTTATCCATTTTCTTTTTGCGGGTCTTTTGTTGTTACTGTCTATTACTATTATTTGTATTTGACCTTGTTTACATGTTCTTTTTGGTATGGCGGAAGCTGATGCCTCAATAAATTTATTATTATTATCTACAGTTTGAGCATTTAAAAAGAAATGGCATGTTTTCAAGCATTGAAGGTTTACATTTTCCTCTTTGAACAGATCATGTTTGGCACCTGATTCTCAAGTCAAGTAGGGACTGCTGTGCTCCTTCTCACACATTTTAATGTTAACCTTTGAAAAGGCTGCATTTTAAGTACAGTCTAGAGGGGGATGGGGGGTGGGTTGCCATCTTGGTCCTAAATTTAAGAGATGAAAGCAAAGTAGTTCAAAAGAGGGTTTTTTTGACTTGGGTTTTTTGTAGTGTTTTTGGACCAACGTCTATTGGTGAGTATGCACAAGATTTTGGTTCCACAGGGCCCTTCCTCAAACTCGTGACAAGTAAACACCTTTTGAATTATTGTAAAGTGGAAGTATTTTATGTCGGGAAGACAGTCCTTGTTTGGCATTTCTAAACAGAATGAATCTGTTGGTGAAAAGTCTGTCCCTCTTTATCCTTGTGGGCCATGGCAGCTCTATTTTTTCCTCCCCAAGCTTGGCCAGCATGGAAGTTGGTGCTGCTTTGCAACACAGTGTTTATTCTTTGATTTTAACACTGTCAATTGGAACTTACCCCCAAGTACATTCGACTTCAAGTAACGACTCCGCTTTGACACCGATTTCACTGCAGCTTTAAACAGATTTACTGTAGTTACTTTGTTTACCATGACTATGAGGGGATGATTGCGATGTTACCCAAACGTTGGAAGGATCGCACCACTGGTTGATATGAAAATCAAAGGTGGGGGTGTATGTATGTACTCATTTCTCAGGAGTGCGTACTCCTCTTCCTACTTCGGAATAAATTAGTATAGTACTTTTGATGTGTGAACAGTTCAGGAGTAAACTGCCTGTGGTAGGAGGGGCGGGGTACAAAATTCTTAAAATAAATAAATAAAACTGATGTAAGGCTTAACTACAGTATTATTATTCAAACATTTATATAGCGCCAGCAATGTACCTGGCGCTTTACAAAGTAATTGAATAGACACGGTCCCTGCCCTAGGGCTTACAATTTGAGACACGGGTGTGGGGGGGTGTGGAGACGAAAGAAGGGGAACAGAGGGAGAGACAAGGAGCATAACATTCACGAGGATGCAAGGTCCCAGGTGCACGTGCTTGGCTTGGTTACATCAAGAATGATGACTGGCTGGTCCGTGTGGTGAGGATATGAGTACACAGACCTCAGGTAACAGATTGTACCAGATGGAGGGTATCAGCAGGAGGGGAGCGAGGAGTCAGGGAGGGCAGAGCGGAAGAGGTGGGTCTTGAGGAGGGATTTGAAGGTATGAAGGGAGGAGGCGAGGCGGATGTGGGCAGGGAGGGAGTTCCAGGTGTGGGGGGCAGCTAGGGAGAAGGGATGAAGGTGGTTAGGGGAGCAGCGGGGGTGTGGGAGGGCGAGAGAGGGAACAGAGGAAGACAATACTTCCAACTACATGGAAGTATCTGTTCATCAGAGCCTGCCCTGAGAGTCTAGTAACATAAGCTAGGTTCAGGATTATGCTCAAAGCGAACATGCATCATCCTCATTATGCGAGGAGTCCACACACATGCACCAAGGCAGGTTTTCATTCCATTTCTCTCCAATGAAGCAAGCAGTGAGCACAAGTACAAATGTATAAACCGTATAGTTCTAGGAATTGTTCCGGTAAGCTGAATTATCTTCTCCAGCACATGAGTATCTTTACTGCCTGCCTATACATTTCTATTCAAATCTTAACTTCACATTACTTAGAGAAGTCAAGGTAGGGAGATTCTTATTTGCATTTCTAACTGCCACTGTCACCACCCCTGGGTGTGACCAGCACGCAGCACTTGAGCATACAAATCTAGCCGCTCCCATAAACCTGCTTAAGCAGGCAGCAGAGGTCTGTGGGCAAGATCCTCAAGTGACAGGGCCATGTCATGTCACTGTCCTCTTCAAGTGGACAGCTGAGGTGATGTGGCCAAGATGGGACATGCAGGTTTAAGTGACAAGACAATTCAGAACTATGCAGACCAACCAGTACCTCAGACTGCCTGCATAAGACACGTGCCTGTTGAGGATAAAGGAACAGGAGCTCTTACATTATCTGTAGTTCTAAAGCAGGAGTAGAGAACCTCTGGGCCAAGCCTAGTCCACAGCTGTTTAATTGTCCCTTTCTAATTTCTGGATTCAGCTTCTGTCTTCAAGCACTGAAGGAATGGGCTCGGGGAATGGGAGCAGACTATGAAGGGATGGATCCATAGGATAGATCTATGATCTGTCCTTCCTGCAACCTCATGAACCTCTTATACACTGCTGCCCCGACTCCTGTCTAGCTCACAGAGCTTGTACTAATTTTCAAAGTGTGAGGGGAGAAGGTTCCCTACACCTGTTCTAAAGTCAAAACACAGTGTTTTTTTGTTGTTGTTGTAGAAGCCGTGCACTGCCTTGTGCTCCCCTCCGGAAAGTATTGAATGTTTTGCCACTAGGTGGTGCATTCTGCTAAGGAGATAGATGATGTGGCATAATCTTGCTCTTGTGTTGGCATTCTAGTGCTAAGGTGGTTTGAGTACTAAATGTTCAGTTGTTGTTGTTACTCTCATGTCTTGCTTAAGCCTGTTCTATGGGACCAGAGAGAGGCAGACTTCTAGTGGCACTGGGACGGGGATGGAGACAGAATAATTCAGGCGAATACCTCCCAATGGTCCCTATTTAGGAAGGTCAGTGCCTCCTCAGGTGCCGACTCCTGCTGCCTCCTCTTTCAGTGGGTCAGACTCCCTCATTCGAGGGGGCGGGGGAAAGAGTGAGAGACAAAAAGGCCAGTATTCGAGCCTCTGGTACCTTTTTCCTGGCTGCCTCCTAGGAAGGACACTTAAGAGGACAATGGGGAGATGATGGAATGCCAAAAACATAAGTGGAATGATAAGCTGGGATGCTTCTTTTCCTCTGTATGCAATTGGAATGTTGTAAGGGGTGTGTGTGTATGTGTAAATGCTTTAGGGGGTGGGGGCTTGTCCCTCTTTGGCTGCTTGAAATGTGGGAGGAATGCAGAAGAAATATTTGATTGGACAAGCTGCTGTTGGTGAGAGAGTGCCAGCTTTTAGGCAACACAGGGCCCTTCCTCAATTATATAAGCAGTCGTAGAGTTTGAAGAGACCTCGAGTCATCTAGCCCAAACCTCTGCTTGGGTGCAGGCTGACTACATCTACTACAACATCCAGACATACAATAACGTCAGATGGCTCTCCAGCCTCTCTTTGAAAACCTCAAACGATGGAGCGCTTACAGCCTCCAAGAGAACGTGTTCTATTGCCGTACAGCTCTCACTGCTAGGAAGTTTTTTCCTGACAGTTAACCAAGATCTACTTTTACGTAACTTGAGCCCATTACTTCTAGCCCTGTCTTTCGTTGCAATGGTTCTTTGCCCTCTCCTTTGTGGCAGGCCTTTAGATATTTGAAAACTCTTTTCATGTCTCCCCTTAATCTTATCTTTGCTAAGCTAAGCATATCGAGTTTTTTCAGCCTTTTAAAAAAAATATATATATATAAGACTTGCTTTTCAGGCCCTTTATCAACCTGGTTGCCCTCTTCTGAACTCACTCCATTTGTCAATATTTTCCTTTTTAAAAGGAGTCAAATACAGACCGAGATCATGCTACAACCTCAGGCTTTGTTTTCTCTTTTGCCTTAGAGAGTCCCATGACTAATTTTTCTTAATGTGGCTCAGAACAACTTGACCTGTTCTCTATCTTCTAAAATGTTTTTTATAATAAAATCCCTCTTGGCACTGCCAGTGTGTCCAAAGGAGCGTCAGATTCGTAACCGTGTCCCAGAGATGACATCGCTTTATGTTTTGGGGTGAAGGAAATGTTCAGTTGCTCAGACAAAATAGTTTTATTTTCCCCAATGCAAAAACCGTGGCCCAAATAGTGCACAGATTCCTTCTGACTGAGAATGGAGGAAGCGTAAGCTGGCCAGGAATTCCCAATAACTGGCCTGCTTATATATCGCAAAACTTGACTCTTCTGGCATCCAAAACACAAACTTGATGAGCTTAGCCCTCCCTGTCTACATGCATAGCGCGAGGCCTGAGTTTCTAAATGCACACTCAATTTGTGTGCACAATTACGTCAATTATGCACACAAATAATGAAGTTAGATGCACGACTGGTCATTTTACATGTCAATTATTCAATTTGGGCATGCAGTCTTGATAATTGTTCATGCCCTAGTCTGGAAAATGCACATTAAGGGGTGTGGTTGGCTTCGTTCTTCTTGAATTGTGAAGGAGGTAATCGATACACTGATTTGGAAAATGGCAGGGGGCCTCCCTGTGAGCAGGAGGCTTGCGGGATAGAAGGAAACTTAAATAAATAACATTCTCTTTTGGTTTTCCTGTTTGTAGACGCCTCCAGGAAGAAGAACAGCAGTTCAGAACATCCTCTTTGCCTGCCATAACAAATCCATTTCCAGAGCTTTGCAGCCCCGCAAGTTCTCCTGTGTTGACACCTGGCTCTTTACCTCAGAGTCAGCCTGCTAGCAAACATGTGAGTACCTAGTTCTCTCATACTTCACACACCCCTCTCTCATTGCAGATCCCTGGTTGGGCTGGACAGTGACTACTTCATGTTCAGGGCAGAAGGACAATGTAAAGTTAACTAAAAATATGTGCACGTCTTGCCTTTTGGGGAGTTAAATGATATCTGTAAGCAGACTTCAGTTCTGTAAAATGTGAATGTTTGTAGTGAATGGAGCAAAAATGTTTAGTATCCTCTTTCTTAATTTCATTACTCTCGATGAGGAATCAGAAGTCTGGAAATCTTCCTTGGAGTTCTAAGTTACTGAGTACATTTTTTCAGCATATCTAGAGTTCTTCCCTGTCTGTTGGTTAATCCAAGAAATTAGGCAACTATTTAGAATAATCTTTGATTTTAAAGATGCTACATGGACTTTTTTTATTTTAATGATTCCCTAAACCCGGGGGTTTTTTGGTTTGTTTTTTTTTAAAAAGCAAAGTAATATTTTTTTAGTTCCTACAAGTAAACATGTCTGTGTGTATCAGAGAAAAATTGCAAGCATGGGAGGGGGAAAAAAAAAATCATGAACAGGACTAGAGTAGAGTTGCCAGTGTAAAGTGCTCTCCTAATTTAAATTTGAACGAATTGGGTGTTTGCCTAAAGGCATGCTGGTGACATACAAACATTTGTCTTGCTTGCTTTCTCTCCTCATCTGTGCTATAAAGAATATCCTGTCTCATTTTGCCCTGGACAAGCTTGGACTAAAGAATTGGCTTGTTCTGATGGTTTAACACTATTGTAAGGTTTTCTCAGTACTTTTGCTTGTGCATACTGCGGCTAAGATTAGTACTGTGGCCTCAGCCGGCGTGGATGTTTTCTGAAGAATCGGGGGCTGCTCTCAGCAGAGCCGTGGGTGTAGCCACATGTGAAGTGTTACATGCGGACTACTGGCTATGGAAGGCCATGTGGTGTACTACATCCCTGTAGTAAAAGGGGTAGATAACATGTGGAAGCAATATCTACCTGTTTTCTTTATGCTTGTGCTTCAGGGACCACTCACTTCTGTAGCTTTGTACTATATAATTAAACAAAAATCCGTCTCAAAGGTGATGGGCTCAAGTTTTTCAGACTTGATTCATACATTTCTAGCTCACTTCCCTGAGCCTCCTAGACAGAGTTCTATAAGATTCCACCACAGAGGGCATGTAGGTCGCAGAGGAGAGTAAGCTAGCTCACTGAGTCTCTAAATGTAGGTTCTTTATCAAGTGTTAGTTTAAGGGTGCAGTCACACAAGTCTCTTCCCCTATAATTAACTTCATGTGGGAAATAACTGTTGCACCTGCTCCTCTTTCATATGTTGCTTCTCCCCCTGTCAGTTTTGCTGTGGGTATTGCCACAGCTGCTGCTAGAAATTCTGTAATGCTGGGCGGCTGACTTTTGCTTGGTGCATTGTGGGGCACTTGTTACATGTGCAGTGGGGTAAAGTGGAAATAACCATGTTGTGAAAAACGCACAGGAAGGAATTGGCATCATTGTTAAACCTTGGTTTGTACCCTGACATGGGTAATTTGTAAATCAGAGGCAAGGCATTCTACAAACTAACCAACAGTATTCATGCAGTTTGAAAAAGAAATGTGTGGGAAACGGATTGTTGATTTTTATTTTATTTTTTTCACTTCGTGAGAATGCATCCTAATTCTGCAGCATGGGTGCTGTTCCTGTATATAGTATTGCAGGCCAAAAAGTCAGTTGACCTAGTTTCTACTGCTTGATACAGGAAGGAGATGTGACCATAATTATTCATTCAATGCTGTCGGTCTAGCCATTAGCCTACAACTAGACCACCTGAGCAATGAAACTGACACAGAGCATCTTTAGACATAGAAACGACTGGGTGTCAAAACCCCTAAGCACATGTTTGGCCGTTGGGATTGTTATGGTAGTTATACAACACCAATATGGCCACCCATTGAACATGGCCATTGCATCACAAGGACAATGTGTGTGTTCTGGCTGAACAGGTGGCCAACGTTGTCTGATGATATCGTGTGGCGTGTTAGCAGGTACAACACGGGGAATGAGGCAGCAGCGCTTGCGTGCTGAGATCAGATGGCGAGCAAAACACCGATTTGCCCCAAGACAGCTGTATGTCTAAGCAGCACCACATGGTGAACACGGGGCCAAATCGGCATTCATATCAAGGTCAAAACACACATTCAGACACCCATAGATGTTGCGTCTAAAGACACCCATAGTTTTGTTGCATGGAAAAATGAAGTTAATATATTTTTCTCTGGGAGACGTACCCACTGACCTTGATAGCTACTCTGTTGATGACCTGGTCGCTTTGTGGAATGACATCCTGAGCATGGCCATTGACAGGGGTTGCACCCAGCTGTCTGCTCCCACCATTGTGACGGCTTAGGTTTACCTGGTATACAAGGTACCGGTGGCAGTTGAAGCAGGAGGGGTAGATGATTAGAGCATAGGTGGCGTTCTACTCATGATGAATCTGACCAATTATAGCATAGATCACTTTTGAAAGACTACGCCATGGCTGTGATGGCAGCAAAGAAAGCTTTCTTCTCCAACAGCATAGCATCTGCAAAGTCTTGTCTTGAGAGCTGTTCCAGGTGGTGAATGGCCTGCTAAAATCGGCCAGTCTCTCTCATAAACCAGAGTCATCTAGTGCCCGCTGCTCATTTTTATTTATTACTTTGCAGTTAAAATTGCTCATATTCACCAAAACCTGACTACTGCTACTTCACCTGCAGAGTCAGAGTTTGAGGTTGTGGAAGCTCAGCCTTGTCCTGTTTGTATCAGTTTTCAATTAGTGTTGCCCACTGATGCAGAGAACGTTTTTGGAGCAGTGCGGGCAACCAGTTGTTAGTTAGATCCTTGCCCGTCCTGGCTGATGAAGGCCAGATGGGAGACCTTGGGACCGTTTCCTGGTTGTAGTAGTCAGTATCTTCCTATGGGAGAGCAGGTTGTTGGACACCCTCACAATTGTGGTGTCCGGCCCCTGTGCCAGGCACCATCTTTGGACGCAGACTCCCCTGCCAGCTATTGCTTTGTCTATCCTCTTTTTTAGGGAAGGTTACTGAATGGGAGGTTGCCCAGCAGCTTCAGGCTCATCTCGATACTGTTGGATTCCTGGACCCATTTCAGTCAGGTTTTTTTCAGGGGTATAGCACAGAGACTGCGCTTTGTTGATGAGCTACGCCTGGAGATCAACTTGGATTTGTATACTAGTAGCCCCCTGGGATTTTGGTAGACAATTGAAGTCTTCCAGTGGTGTAAGTTGCATGTATGTTATGTTTGAGTGAGGAACTGTAGCAGTAGTTTTCATAATACCTTTATTTAGATTTGTATACTGATTAAAGAATCTGGGCAAGAGATTCTTATCATTTCCACATCTGTACCATCTGCTCTGGCTGTGTAACCATTTTTCATCATCTTAAGGGCATTCTTTCACTGCCGTACTGAAAAACTGGTGCTTCTCCTCCCGAAAGGCTTCAACTTCAACTTATCGAACAGCTCACTATAGTGCAGGCATTGGGAACCTCAGGCCCAGGGGCCAAATACAACTCCCGACTAGTTTTTGTGACCTCTTTTCAGTTCCTGGATCTAGTTCCTACTCCCAAGCACTGAGGAAACTGAGCTTGTGGTAAGGAAGCAGAGATGAGGGCCTGCACCCAAGGGGCAGATCCACGATCGGGAGTCGTCCCCCCCACCTTTTTTTGGGGGGGGGTACACCCTTTAAGTATGCACGGCCCCAACAGATATGTGGCCCTTGAGGCTAGTACTAATTTTCAAAGTGGTTCATGAGAGGGAAAAGGCTTTCCACCCCTGCTGTAGTCCAAGCACCTTATTCTCACTTCCAAAGCATGTCCAAACCTTCCAAAGCATGTTCAAACCTTCCAAACTAATAGAACTGATCCTTTTTACTGTCAGATCTTTTGTTTCAGATCCTGTTTGTTCTTGATCTGGTGAGTTGGCATAATTCTTCAACTATATTTCTTATCAAACGATCTATTCCAGCACACCTTGTTGTGCCATTCCTCTCTTGCTTGTGTATATGCCACTATAACATTTGCATTTAGTGCTGTTTCTGCCCACAGTTGTGTTTTGGGTTTTTTTAAAATGTCATGTATGGTGGTTGGTTGCAACTTTTCCATACATAAAATGGTCTCTCTCAAACCTGAAAGAGAGATTAATCAATGTTCATTCGGCCCACTTACCACACCAGCCCTACAGGCCTGGTGCACAAGTGAATGATGTGACTAGCACCATGTCCAACCAGAAGACTGGACAGCCTTTGTTATGTTGATCATGATACTTTATAAGCTCTGGCCTACGCTTCCTGCCAACAATCATTGTCTTCGTGTCTGTCTCTCTCCCTCTTTTTTTTTTTTTGCTTTTCTATGCTTGCTTTTGGGGTTTTCTTATGTTTCAGTCAGCACTTGGTTGTGAGCAGATTGCAGCTGCTGTTAATCTGCAGATATGTCCTTTCACTAGTTCTTAAAAGACTTTTGATACCACAATATATGGCATGATACCTTTATAATGCAGCTTTCATCATCTCTGTGTGTGTGTGTGTGTGTGTGTGTGTGTGTGTGTGTATGTATATATACACATAATCTCAGGATGATTAAACCTAGTGTTACATACTATTATTATTGAGTATTTATGTTGCACCAGCAATGTATCTGGCACTGAACAATCATTAGAGATGGGTCCCTACCTTTTCAGTCTAGGAGACACGAGAGAGATGGGGAGACAGTCACAAAGTTAAGATGATGCAGGTGCATGTGCTTAAGCTAGGTACAGGAGAGAAGGGGGATCCTGAATGACAGGTGAGCAGAGGGAGCATCAATGAGCAGCCTCTGCAGGTGAGGAGCTAAGGAAAGCTTCACAGAAGTAGTAGGTTTTCAGAAGGGATTTGAGGGTTAGGAGGAAGGGAACATAACAAATGCATTCAGGGAGGGTATTCCGGGCATAAGGGGGAGCCTGACGCCATACTTCTCAGCAAACTATTGGTCACCTTCCATGTACACTCCCTATAGCACATCCATGGCTTCAATTATGGTACCAATGGATAATTCCCTTGTCATTACATTTAATTATTAACCGTCACCAGGTATCCATTCCCTTCTGTTTTGGGGGCATTTTTTTGTCTTAAACCTTTCTCATTTCTTCAGCCTCGCAATTTTCTGCGGGGGTGCTTGTATCATACATGTTTCTGCTAGTTAGTGAGGTATCGCTTCTTTTCAGAAAGCACTCTGAAACTGGCCAGATAGTGCCGATTTTAGTAGCAAGTTCTTTTTGATAGTATGGCAGCTCCTTTTCCAAGCACATCCTCACCAGACCAGGTAAAATTCTAACACTCAGGCTGCGTTCACATAAGATGCGAAGTCTTCTTTCCACTTTATTTTTGTGTGTGGAAAAGCTAGGTCACAGGACACAATAGGTATAACAGGTGTTTAATTTTTTAAAAAGTGAATGTGGAAACCAAGATTTAAGATTCTTATTTGGAGTGATCAGAGGGAGTGAACGTTGGAACAGTTAAAATGCATGATTAAAAATGCATGCAACAAATAGAGGTGGGAGAAGAGTCACGTGTCGATGCAGCATCAGCCAGTAAAACGTAACTGTTGCCTGCTACCTCGCTTCACTCCAAGAACATCTATCTTTTTGCTGCTTTCATTGTGTTCTGTAACTTTCTGTGCTGACATTCCACGTTGCAAAAATCTCTTCCCTAACCTGTTTGGAAGCCAACATTCTGCCTGGTGTTTGGCTGCTCACCCAGTGGGCCACTTGTTGCGATTCCATCTAGGAATTGTCAATCAGGTGACACGGCATAATAATCCATTTGGCAGATCTCCCGTCATGTTGTCTGAAGTCAATGGCTTCTTCTTAAAGGATGGATAGCACAGTGCTTGCTCATGGCCTTTAGCATCTGTGTGGTGTTTGAGGAGTCTGGCTGCTTTTTAAAAAAAAAACAACCAAGAAGAATGGACCCTTAAGGATGGGGCTCTGTCCTGGATGCTCACCCACTCTGAACAGATATTGGTATTTCAGTGATGTCATGAGTGTCTCGGCTTGCCGTATACACATGGATATCTGGATACTTTGAGAGACATGCCTTTTCACCATATTTAGAGTGGTGTCTGGAGCATGGGCATAATTATTGTGCATGCGCAAAGCATCACCCTGAATTTACAGTACAGACGGGATGTAAATGATCAAATCTTTCTCTTCCCCCCCCCCCCCTTTTTTTTTTTTTTTTGATTGCCAGAACAATAGTTTTCAGCCTGTAGGGTTTTACCTAAGCTTCAGTGGCAGGAAGGCATGCAGAAAAGTGTCTGGAGATGATGATAAACTGTTATTTAATGGGCTAACTGAATGATCTAATTTGCAAAAAGGGAAAGCTTTCGGTTGAGGAGATACTATCTCAAAGGATCTTCACAAAGGAGCAGGGCAGAGTTTGTCTTAGAACATCGAGGGCAAATTCTCTGCCCACTGAAGTCAATGGCTCAGCTCCCATTGGTATAAAGGCTTTCAGTTTAATGGGAGAAAAATGGTTCCCTGAGGCTTGAAAGCATCCCTCCAGCATTTCGCCCAAGGTTATGGCAACAGTCTAAACATGGGAAGGACATAAAGCATATCCAGAATAAAGATGGTTCTGCATGCAGGAGGCTATATCTGATACTCCTTGCGTTCTCTTAAATGAATTTTGACATTAATAAATGTGAATGAATAACCACATTTTATATTGTCATCTGGAAAGTATACTCCATAGAATGTAGGCTTTGTTTGCAAAGTAATAAAATGCCTGGAAACAAATGGGATAGAAAACAATTTAAAATATAATAAATATCAATTTGGTCCTGACTACGACACACACACAAAACAGCATCTTTGGGTAGTTGAAAGAGTAGAGTGCTTATTTGCTTGAGTCCTTGCTGTAAAAAGTGGTCTGAGCATCCAAGAATTGGGAGTCTGAACTTTAAAAATAAATATTTTAAATAAAGCAGGGAGCTGAACGGGCCAATAGGCAACTTCAGGGACACTTCATCTCATGGCAGACCGATAGCCGTCTCGAGTGTGAATCTGTAAAACAAAGCCCTTCTATGTCATGCCACTTTTACAAAGCTGGAAGTGAAGCCAGCTGAGGGCAGTCTGAAAGGCTGACAGCAAGCCTAATGCGCTGTAAAAGGAGACGGCTGTAAGGTCAGGCTGGACTAGAACTGGGGTGGCCAAATATTTGATGCGTCAGGGAGACTCGGACTGACTGGTAATTGGACAAACATTCTTCCCTAGTGAGTTTTTGGGAATGATGTAATGCTGGAGCTAGGCACTCTAGACAGAAGCAGATGGTCTCTTCAAGCAGAGGAAGCGGGGTGAGAGCCTAGATACAGGAAGGTTAGCACATCAAAGGTTTTTGTGAACATTCACTGCTTAGCAGAGTTTCCCACAAGTGGAGTTAATTCCTGTTTAGAGTGAAGAATTGATTTCATTAGGATCAAGTTAACAAATACTGAAGGGGGAAATGCTTCAAATGGCTGTTACAAGGCAAGCAGCAGATCTGGGGACTCCTTAAGCAGCTAGCTCAAAATTGTGCTGCACAGATCACAATGAAGCTGCTAAATTAAGGGTTGTATTTCCCTTGGGACTGGACATGAGTGTTCGCATGTTGCAGAAGCACTTAATTGTTACACCCCCATGGTTGTAATTTCTAACAAATATACGATATAACAGCATCTCCAGAACCTTGGAACCAGAGCAAAAATTCATTATATTATATTGAATGCACCATGGTGGTTGCTATAATGGAGTTGGCAATTATCAATTGACAGTGTTTCTTGAAGTTGAGGTGGTTAGAGATGCAGGATTACTATTTACATAACAGCAATGTGCCTGATGCTGAACAACCATGATTAGACACAGGTCCTTGCCCCAAGGGGTTTATAATCCAGGATGAAGAACAAGGGAGTGGAACGTAGGAGGGGAGAGGGGTGTGTACATTATTCCCATTTTATAGATGGGGAATTGAGGCTGAGAGAGCGTGACATGTCAACTGAATTCAATGCAAAGACAGGATTTGAATCCTGGATTCCCAGGTCCAAGTTCAACACCTTATCCACTAGGTTATACTGAATCTCTATCAGCAGAGGGTTTTTTTTTTACTAGTAAGGCTTGAGTGTATTCACCTTGTTGCAAAGTATTTTCTTCACCTTGAACTTTGTACACTTATAATAAAAGGTTACTTTCATTATCTAAACTTTTGGGGTGAGGGTTTAAGGAGGTAGGTAATTTTTTATTATTTATTTATTTAAAATTTATATCCTGCCCCTTCTGCCCACAGGGCAGCCCAGGGTAGCAAACACTCAATAAATAATATAAAAATTTTAAGACAATTTACACACCATGATGAATCCTTTTAAGGAGGGGGAGGTAATTGCAGAGTAGGACAGGGGACAGATGAAGGCTTTAAGTACATTCCATATGTGATCTATGGAAAATCATAATCGGGAAATAAAACACAACTAAGACAAACCATATGTCTTAAGCTTCCCTGAGTCTATGGAGAAGGGCAGGGTAAAAATGTGAAAAATAAATAAATTTTTTAAAAAATAAATAATAATCTAAAAACATAGGCTGCGAGATTACCCACTAACAGAAGTCCAGCTTCGTGTTTCTTGTAAGCCCCCCAAACTTAGTTGGTAATATAAGGTATAATTTCTGGTTGTATACAAATATTTTGGAAGAAGCATGCAATAATTACATGTAGGTCACTGCAATGCCACAGGATATTAGTCTAAAGTATCTTGTGTGACTCAATGAAGCTTTCAGCTGTAAAAATAGGGCAAACTTCTCCCGTCCCCGCTCTATACAGTCCAGGCGAACTTCCAAAGAGCAAGCTGATGTACCAAACTTTATTTACACTTTTTCTGTCAAATTGGACTCCATAAATGGGTATAAACTAATGTTGCCTTTATTCCCGATTTAGTTGTCCTTCGAGGGAACTCCTCTGAATACCCTCTCTAGTTCTAATTAGTTTAATTACAGAGTAGTCTGCAGACTTCATAAACCTCTCTTCGTACTATGCAAGTCCTTGCTGTCACTAATGTGGAGCAGAACAGCAGTATAAAACTGCCAAACGATTTAATGCGTACTTCCTAGCGGAGAACTGACATTCGAAAGTTGCATGCAGGTAACAGTATCATAGTCCTAGGAGCAAAACTCCTAGGCTTAGCAGCAGTTCGAGTCAGCATTTGAAAGAAAACCTTTTGTTCCAAATCTGTGCCTATTCAGGACACACTCCTCTTGGGCCTTAATCTTGCAGCTGGCTTGTCCTAGGCAGCCCCTTTTGCTCACTCAAAGCACTCTTAATTTCTGAGCCTGTACTTGGGCCAGGATCATGGTTTCATAAGCTTTAGCGCTCTGGTGCTTTTTTTTTTTTTTTTTTTTTTTTTTTAAAATGTTCGCTTTCACTTCATATTCTTGAAATGACCAGAAACGGTGTATGAGTTATGTGACTCTAAAACAAATAGACATGCATCTTTATGTTTCTGGTTGCTTTTCAAGCTTTGGGTCTTGTGTGCCTCTTCTTTTTTTTCTTTTTTCTTTTTTACATGTGGTTGCAGTGATTGTACAGAAAGCATTAAGGAGGTTAGGTCTTCCTTACTGGGCCAGATAGTAAGCAAAGAAAAAAATGGTATGCCTCACAGCTTTTTAACCATGTATCTTACTTACGAGAATAATAGGTCTTTTTTTTATCAGGCCTTACGTAGCTCCTCACTACGTAGGTTGCTCCTTTATGCTTCTCCTTATATGATCTCATCCTTAAGGATCCTTCTTCTTCCTTGTAACTATGGCCACATTCTGATGAACAGAGGTAATCCGAAGTAGCTAGTTTGATTTAATTACTACTCCCCTTTTGGTAGCATTCAGACTAACCGTGTAAAGCCAAGTAGTGCTGTCAGTATTCCCCTCCCTCAGCTAAGACGTAATGATCACTGAACCGAGGTCATTGCCCTCACACTGGTAAATGTTCACACTTAAGGTTAAGAATGTTTTGTTACTTCAAAATACAAACCAAAGAAGTATATTTTCCTACTCTTGAATAACTTTGGTTTAGAATTCTGTTCGTGTGAATGCTTCAGGAGTAAAATGGAAGTAAGGTGCAACTACATCAAATTAACTGTTTTGTCAAAAAATGGGGTAAGTTAAAAACGTGCACCTGCAGTTTCTCAGCTTCATGAATGTATTTCTGTTTTTCCCTTTGTCCATTCTAAATAATAAGCCCCTTGGGGCAGGGTGTTCTCTTGCTAATTATAACTGCTCAGCACCAAGCACATTGCTGGTGCTATATAAATAATTACTAATAAAGTGAGTCTTTTGATACAATTATCCACAGAATCTGAAAACTCATGCACTAGCCATGTTAAGCTGTTCTCCTAGATCCTGAGGCTGCTTTAGTTTGTGTTCCCCCCCCCCCCCCCCCCCCNCCCCCCCCACCCCGTTGTTCTTACAAAAGAACAGAAATAGATTGAATGTTTTCACTGTCCTGTCTCCCGCATAAAATAACTGGAATGCTTATTCTGTGTCCTGCTATTCTGGTGTATAAAATGTAGCATCCCTTTTCTCAGACACATGTGAGCAATCTTACCAAGTGGCACTGGATGGAGTGGATATTCTCAGAGGTGCTGCTTAGCACAGACCTTGTTTGTTCGGCTTGAAGGGGGATGCCTTTCCTTGCATGGCTGAGCTGGGAACATTCCTGATAGCAAGGGCAGCTGTTGGTCCCCAACAAAGCATGAGTGTAGTCTTTAACTGTCTTTATCCATAAGAGGAGTTGTCCTTCATCTTCAAAGAGGTAATTTGCAAGTAGTAAAATGCAAGTAGTAAAAGCAGAAATGGTATTAAGTTATGCTCTTCAAGTAAAACAATGTCTCCATTTAAAGACACAGGTAAGGTATGGTTACCAACAAAAAATATCTGACCAGTCTGGTAACTAAAAATAAAACTGGCAAATGCTATCTGAGTGTGTGTAAGTTTGGAAAAGGAAGCCAGTAATTATAGACCCGTGATAGTGGCTCTAGAGTTAAGGTAGGTCGAAGATTTCAGTCAAAACAGACTATTCTTTTACATTGGAGTTCTGGAGCATTTACTTCAGGTTTGCGACCAGAGCTGTTGAAGGTTCTATATCTAGGTCATTGAAGGTTCTATGTCAGAACATAAGAAGTGTTATATTGGGTCAGACCAATGGTCCATCAAGCCCAGCAACCTGTCTCCAACAGTGGCCAGTCTCGGTCTCTCGGGAGAAGTACCTGGCAAGTCACAATGGGCAATCCATAAGGTTCAATGTGTTGAAGAACTGAAGGAGACTGTCCACTAAAGAATTATGTTGGTGAAAATGAAATTCGTGTGTGTGAGAGAGTTCTATAGTGTTTAAAGATCATGTTATGGTATAGTCTATGGAAACGAGAGTTATGTCACGCATGTGTGTTAAGTGATGATTTCTGAGACACCGTCGCATCTGCTACTGCAGTGTCTCAGCCCATCCCATACCCAGAGGATTGGGGGGGGGGGCGAGCACAAACTGCTTTAAAGACCCCCCTCAAGGCTCCTGTATGCACCCGGGTGCATCCAAGCTCCTGGGAGAAGCTTAAACGCCGGGCTCCACTTCCCTGCCCAGCCCAGGTGCGCTTTGGTAGGGAAGCACCCTTAAACTTCCCCCAGGTACCTGGAAGTTGGTGCCTGGGGGAGAGTTAAATCCCTGGCGGTGCTTCCTTACCCCAGTGCATCCCAACTCAGGATGTGCTGGGGCAAAGAAGTGCCTTTAAACTTCCCGCAGGTGCCTGACTTGACAGCCCTGGGTCTGGGAACCTTAGGGACTCCAACGTTCCCAGACCTGGGATGTGCTTTTCCACATGCCCCCAACCCAGCTTCTGGGATGGTGGTGATGCCTGAAACTGGCAGCACTGGGTCTGGTAGGGATTCCCCAACACTCTTGGACACAGTGCACGCCTCCCTCTCCTCCTAAAGAGGCAGACCTTTAGTTAGTGTTGTATGGGCGAAATGCTTAAGCGTAAAGCACACTAAACAACAAGTGCTGGAGAATAGAACAAAAGGCAGACATAAGTATGTGCAGTTCCCTAGGTTAAGTAAGTGTTTATTGTTTTTATAAGGGACTCCGGTGCTTGCCTTCAGGTATAACTAATCTAAGGATGCATTCTACAAGAGCCGGCTGAGCTATTATCTTTATGGCACTTTTGTACTATATTTATTGAAGGCTAACTGCGTAACACTAAGCTGCACAGCCACAGGTAGTACATACCCAATTTGGCTGAAATGTGACTGGGATCAAAAATTAAGGAAAAGAAGGAATCCATACATGCGTGCATGAACATTTTTTCCATAGGAAGCCAGGCTAAAAATTACAGTTGAGTGCACTTGATTGGCTACCGATGCCTTATCCTAAAACAGAATTCTGCTTGATACTTGGTGCTTAAAATGACAATTATCTACTGGGCTGTGTTCTGTTCCATTGGCACAGTGATTACCTGCTATTTCTCGCTGGAGAAGCCTCTGCAGTATGTTAGGCCATGTCCTAACAAAAAATTGTAAACTGAAGGAACGACTTCGATTTTATAACTATTCCACTCTGGTTGCGTTCAGATACAGGGTAAACCAAAGTAGTACTGTATCAATCCCCCACCCATCTGAGACATAATGATCATCGAGCCACAGTCACTACCGTCATGCTAATAAGTGTCCGCACAGTTACTTGGAAATACAAACCAAAGGAGTATGAACTCCTTACTTTTCTGGAGTACCTTCTTCTCTTCCTACTCCTGAATAACTTGGATCAAGCACTACATTTGTGTAAATGCTTTAGGGATACAATATAGAAGTAAGGCCCAATTGTTATAACATAGCCATAAATGTAACTTAAGCAGGAATGTAGCTAAGCTGAAAACGAGCTCTGACGGTGAAGATGGAATACTCCCCTCAGCCCATTAGCTTCCCCCCATGCTTTGCCCTGGGCTTATTGGTTTTGGTGGAGATGCATCACTTGCACATACAATACAGATAACCATGAAATAAATTTTCCCAGATGGCTGCACCCTGGCTGCTTAAGTCATGGAAGGAGAAGAGCTAATTTTTCTACCTCCTCTGTAGTTGTTTTGTACGGTTATGGTGTTTCCTAGGCTCTTTTGAGATTTAAGAATACTCTAATTCTAAAGCCTGGTTTGGTAAGTCAAGATTATAGTGATCTAGGTTTAAGAGTTCCTAAACAGAAGAAGGGCATGCGTAAGGGAAGGATATTTATGTGGCCGTTCTGTATCTGCCTTAGGAAAGCTATCTTGCCTTGAACTGTGACGTGTTTAGTGTTATGCAGTTAGCCTTCAATAATTATTGTACGAAAGTGCCATAAAGATAATAGCTCAACCGGCTCATGTAGAATGCATACTTAGATTAGTTTTAGCTCTTTATCTTATCTTATGAACCATCTAAACTTCAGTTGCATAGAAAAATATTTATATAGCACAAGCAATGTGTCTGGTGCTGAACAGTCATAATTTTATTTAAACTTATATCCTTTTCCTAAGGTTCGGAGTAGGTAACGACCGTGCCTCCCTCATCCATGCCTTTGTCACCTCGAGGCTCGACTACTGCAATGCGCTCTACGTGGGGCTTCCCTTGTTCTTGGCTCGGAGGCTGCAGCTGGTGCAGAATGCGGCGGCCCGTCTTCTTACGGGGACGGGTCGCCGGGAGCACATTACACCGGTGCTCCGAGCTCTCCACTGGCTGCCGATAGTGTGCCGGGCCAAGTTCAAGGTCCTGGTGATGATCTATAAAGCCCTACACGGTCTCAGCCCCTCATACCTTAGGGACTGCCTCGCCCTTCGCACCCCAGAGCGGCTCCTGCGGTCTGCCGGGGGTGCCCTCCTGGAGATCCCCCGTGTTAAACGGGGGACCACGATGGAGAGGGCATTCTCGGTGGTGGAACCGCGGCTGTGGAACTCCCTTCCGGAGGAAGCTCGCCTGGCCCCAAGCCTTTTAATATTTCGGCGGAACTGTAAGACCTGGCTGTTTGCCCAGGCCTTTGGGAGGGGGGGTGGGGAGGGAGGTGTTTAGTCCCCTACCCATTTGTGTTTGGTTTTGGTCTAGCCCTGTTGATAGTTGTATTTATATTTAATATTTTAAGTATTTTTTTGACTGCTTTGGATTGTTTTTATTGTATTTTATGGTTTTAATGATGGAAGCCGCCCCGAGCTGCGTTGCAGGAGGGGCGGGGTAGAAATTTGTATAAATAAATAAATAAATAAATAAAATTATCTAAGAATAAAAGTATGCACAAATATAAAAATCCCCTGTAAAAACCCTTATTCCCACCTGCCAAATGTTTGGGGGTGGGGGGGAAGAAAAGTTTTGTATTACTTCAGGAAAACACTT
The DNA here is from genome assembly GCA_003113815.1 of Sphenodon punctatus. Taxonomy (NCBI): domain Eukaryota; kingdom Metazoa; phylum Chordata; class Lepidosauria; order Sphenodontia; family Sphenodontidae; genus Sphenodon; species Sphenodon punctatus. The sequence goes on from QEPC01000715.1 coordinate 4,296,122, forward strand.
TGACTTGGGCTTTGATGAACCTCCAGGTGAAGGGAGTTTCTCAGTACTAGGACAGTGACTGAGAATGCCTCTCTGTGCACCATTTCTGCATGAACCCGACAAGCAGATGGTACCTGCAAGAGGGTGATCCTGGCTGAATACAGGGATTGTGATGGAGCCTATGAAAGGAGGCGGTCTGCCAGATATAGAATCATAGAACCTTTGCATTTGAAGGTTCCTCGAAGGTCATCTAGTTGAACCCACTGCTTGGATTCCATATGATGACGACAGCGGCATCCCTGACAGATGGCTGGAGAGAGCCTACAACCTCCCTTGGGAGCTTGTTCCATTGTCACACAGCTCTTGCTATTAGGAAGCGTTCCCTAACATTTAACTGCAATTTGCCTTCTATATTCCTATAACTTGAGCCAATTATTTCTAGTGCCGCCCTCTGTAGCAGTGCAGAAGAGATCCTTGCCATCTTCTTTGGCAGCCCTTTAGATATTTCAAGATTGCTATCATGTCTCCCACTTCATTTTCTCTTGGTTAGGCTAAACATTACAAGGCTGAAATTGGTTCCTAGTTGCTCCATGCTTTTTGGCTGGTTAATCCCCATTCATTTCTATTGGTTTAGGCCCTGATTCAGGAAAACATTTGTGTAGGCTTAAATCTCTCTGGTTTTTAAGCATGTGTTTAATACCCACTTAGATCAAAAAGCCTTAAGAGGGTGGCTTGCTACTTCTGAATTAAGGCATAGGAGATTGAGGTTTTTGGCCCTTTCCACATGAGATGTACCTGGGCCGGGGAGGCATCTGTGTGACAGCCATTGGGGATGCATGCCACCCATCTTTACCAATCCCCCACAGACGGAGGCAATGGAGAAAACGGAGGTGCCTCTGTGTATGGAGATCGGTGGAAATGAGTGTGCATTCGTACGACCAGCCACACACCTGCTGCGGCCTCCACCCATTCCACCCTGCAACATGGCTCCTCCTGGGCCCGTTTGAAAAGACCTCTTATCCAAGTTGGTGTTCGCAAATATTTGCACTGTTCATTTGCCTCTGTTAAACAGGTGACTACGTAAAGGAGGAACTGTCTCGGACTGTTCGGACAGTTCCTCCTGTCTCGGACTAAGGGAGCATTCACAAGAGTGTCTTCTCTCGCATTTAAAATTTCTAGCAGGAGAGAACAATTGTGCCTTACCTCTTACTGCTTGTTCCTCTGGCTTTGAATTATTGTTTTGGGTGCTGCAGCTGCTACGCTAATGATCGAGCTAGCAATCGGCTGAAAGGCTGTCCGTGTCAGACATCGGGAAGCCCGCCAGAGTCCAGATCTTCTCCCTGGCTCACCCCTGTGGATGCTAATTACCAGCTCAGCCTGGGGTCACATCAAACTTCCCTGACCGCAGTCCGCCTGCGCCCCAGCCCCACCCCCATGGATCCGCGGGTCATTCTAGAAACGCGCTAGGCGGCTGTCTGAGACTCTATGCTGCTGAACGTAGCAACGGACGGGCGTGGAGGTGCTCTGCAGGTCCCTCCCAACAGATGGGCAACAGCGCTGTGTTCAGCCATTGCTCCAGGTTTGCCCGGTCTGCTCTGCACAGCACGATCCTGGATCTTGCAGAGCACACCATGCTGGGCTGCCCCGGACAGCCCAGCCTGCTCCATGTTCCACAACTGGTGAGCAAACTTCATGCAAACCGGTAAACCCGGAGGTGATGGGGGCATCTGGGGCAAATCCAGAGCTGCTGTCCATCTGTGTATACTCAATGAGACTGAAGGACTAAGGGGAGTGTCCCTTCTCGCATTATGAGCAATGTGCATGAGCAAGATAGCTTAATGGTTAAATCTCCATTTGCCTTCTCGTTCTTCCAGGCTGTTTGCTGAGGCATCTTGCAGTCAAATCTTTTTACACAATAAAAAAAAAACAACCCAGGGGAATCAGTTTAGAGTGGGTTTTTTTGTCACCTGTGAATATGCCCCAAGTAGCACATGTGGTGAGCATGCTTCCACCCCCCCATGAGTCCCTAAGGAAAAGGAACTAGGTTTTAGCATTACTTTTTAAAGTAGCATACAGAAAACAAGGTTGCCATGTTGAGCAAAGTGTTGGCTTAATCTCCTCTTAAAGGTAGTTCTAATAATTAAATTGCAGCCTTAAACTATTGCTTCAACTGTAGAAATTAATTATTGCTCCAAGCCTTAGTGAAGTGCTTATTCCCTCTTTCAAAGATAGAGAAAACATTCGTTCTTAATTTATGCATATGATGTAAGGTGAAGCTGATGCTATTTCTTTGTACTCATGATGTGCTAATGGAGACAAAGCTTGAGTTGTTAGATGTGCATGCCACTAACATAGTGGAATCTTCCTCACATGCCTTGGTTGTTTTTTTTGTTTTTAATCGCTGTCCTGGAAAATGGTGATTGTAATGGGGTCATGGTATAGAGGTTGCTGAAGACATGTTAAGGCACTTTCTCCAACATGGATTTAGCTTCAGCACTTTTCTTTCTAGGTCACAGGTATTGAAATTCCCTTGACATGCTGTAGCTGTGTCATCTCTGTCAATCACCCCCCCTTTTTTTTTTCCTTTTTCAATTTAATCAAATGGGGGGGCGGGAAATTCTTAAGGAAAACTTTCCTAAGGGGGGAAAGAGTCAACTATCCACACTATACACAAGGAAAAGGTTTTGTGAACATATTTTAAGGTTATGGGCTTCTACCCCCTGCCCCCCCCCCCCCCCACTTGTTGGGATGGCATTGACTGGCTTGGCACGCCCTGGATGAGGGTATGGCTGGAGAGGTACAGACAAACCAGTGATGGTGGGTGGGGAGGGGACCCTACCTGTCCAGTGCTGGCAGAGCTAGAGGTGTGCCCCAGCAATCTTGCAAGTCTACGGAGAGTCTTAAATTCTGGCGGTTGTCCCCAGGCAGGCCTGTAACATAGGAAAAATAGCTTGTGCCTACCCTCCCTTGCTTGCTGCTTGCTTTTCTTTAAATTGTGAGGCTTGGCTAGTAATCCCAGTAGTTGAGGATGGGAAAATCTTTCCCTCGCTGCAAAATTGGCTGCTGGAGTCTGCATTCCCCACCCTGCAGCTTTCGCCATAGCCGTTACTTAGGCACCCCCCAGCAGTCAAATAACAGCTGGTACTTTCCTCCTCCTCAGCTGTCAGATTTTAGCAGGCACAGATTGCACCCTGGCCTACAAATCTGAGGCAATGTCGAGAGATTGGGGGTGGCTGCTCCAGCAGTGTGCACCGCCAAGTGGGAAGGGAGGTAGCCATAATGGATGGACATTGTTTTTAAAAGTTGGGGGTAGTGACCAGATCCATATGTGGCTGTGGCACTAGGGGCTCCCCTCTACTCTATCCCTCTAGCTCATTTACGGGGAAGGAGGCACAGATGCAGTGCACTTGGTGTGGTACAAATTTTCTGAAGGCAGTGCACATCCTAGTACTGAAGTGCGAGAAGGACATGGATTTTTTAAATTATTATTTTATTAGGATTTATAACCTTCCCTATCCCAATAGCTCCGAGCCAGTAACAGCACATAAAACACATAACAAATATAAAAACACCAGAAATATAGAATAAAACCCAATATAAACCCACTCCACACAAAGACTATCCCTGCCCACCGAACACCTGGCCCAATAAGGAGGTCTCGGCTGATCTTAAGGATCAAAATGGTACATAGGGATGCAGGCAGTATGTAGGGACAGTAGCCTCTGGAGAATCACAATTGATAGAAATGAGAATAATCTATGCCTGGTTTAGGGTCTGGGTTCCCTCTTTTTCAAAAGTATAATATGTTAATAAAGCCAAGACTGGTCGTGCCACTTGGGTCTAAGGATTGTTCAATCTTTATTTATAAAGCCATAAACATAATAACAGAAGAAAAGTATATACATAACACCATAGGTTAAACATCAGTCAGCAGTTTCCTTTGTTGAAAAATTAAGACCGTAAGTGGCTACCTTTTTAATAATGGAAGGCTTATTAGATGATAAAAGAAGTTTCAACGTATAAGGTGGTGTGAGAAACTCTAGCAGCTAATAAAGGTGAAATCCACTGAAATCGTACCTCCTGATAAAATATACAATCAAATAAAACATGTATAACATCCTCTGTTTTCCCAGAACCACAAGGACACAAGTGTTGGGTGTAAGGAACCTTTTGATAATGGCCTTGGAGGATCGCAGAATCCAATAATGAAACCAAAATAAAGTGTAGGATTTCCTTAATGAAGGGCTAGGCAGGCACACCAAATAGCTTTCCAAACTAAAAGTTTACTTAAGCTCAGGATAATAAAGCTATTTTCTGTCCTTTATTACTTGCCATATCCTCTTGCAAAGCTATACCCAAAACTCTGTGTAATAATAGCACTTCGCTGAGAATGCTGTTTCTTGAGCAAAAATACGGAAGAGACCCAGCCTTGAGAGAGAAGTATTTATTGTTTTAAGCCATGAATAAGCACCAGGCCCTTGATGATCTAATTGCTCTTTAAGGCAAAGGTAAAGCAGCCAGTGAGAACCCAAAATAGAAATTCTCAACTAAAATTTAAGGATCCTAATAGTAGCTCTAGGAGTAGCCATTTCAGCACATACCACTGGCCCTGGGATGCTAGTAGGTAAAAATATTCGTTTTCTTTAAAAACAAATTCTGTACTGTTTCCACGTCTCCTACTGATTGATGCATACAACCAAATCTCAGCCCCATATAACAATTGAGCAGAGTGCTAAACTTTGAAAACATTAAGGGCAGTATTTAAGTTAGAACTTTCTGAAGATGTCATAAACCCAAGGATCCCCTAGCAGAGCAAGCCACTTTAGCTATAACTTTTGTTTAGTATGCATGCCAGGAACCTGAATTACAAAAAGGTTAGTCCTAAACATACATAGGGTTTCACCTGGGATATTAAATAGTTGTCCAAAGTCCAGTTGTACCATGATCACAACCTGTGATTTGCTATAATTAATCATTAGGTCGTTATCTTGGCAATAAGTGCCAATCCGATTCAAAAGTATCTGGAGGCCTTGGCGGGTCTGAGATATTAGAATAATATTGTTGGCATATAGTAGAATTGGGAGTTCCTAGGGGATGAAAAAGTCTTGCTTCTCGTCAGATCTCTAATAACAGTGATCTATAAATTGAACAGAATGGGGCCAACAAACCGCCTTTCCTGTGGTGGTAGGAAAAGAAGCCAAAATACGTTCTCCTGGAATTTATTATTTTATTCTTAGGATTGGCCTTACTGACCATGACCTTTATGTAAAAGGAGAATAAGTTCCAATAGATGTGGGTCAGTATGCATCTGTTGTAATTTCAACAGTAATTTATGACAACTTATAGAATCAAATGCTCTTAGTCAATAAATACAGCATACAATCTCCCTTGCCTAATGTAAACATACTTAGAAATTAAATGAGAACACAAAACTATCAGTAATATATTTACCCAGTCTAAACCAGCTTACTCTTCTGCAATTAGATTTTTGTCATTCACCCATGTTTCTAAGCTGACATATCTTGAATACATTTTAGTTATTACAGGAAGTAAACGAATAGGTCTGTAGTTGGCAGGATCTTTCTTACCTTCTTTCTTAAACACAGGTATAATTTATACTAATAATACAAGTTGGAATACTGGAGGCAGCCATTTTGAATTATTAATATATGTGAATGAATAACTTGGCTAAAGTGGCCCACTATTCTGGGAGTAATAAAAAAGCTTCTGCAGGTAGAAAGTCAGCTCCTGAGACCCTTTTGCTCCGTAGGGATTTAATGATAGATAGTACTTCCTACTCTGAAGCTACTACAGGAAATAGATTGTTAGTATATCGTATTTCAGAGACCTCGAGATCTTGTGAAACAGAAATTTATTGTGCTGCAGATGGTCTGTTAAATATTTCATGGGAAAAGGAAATTCACTTATATTCACTTATACACAGATCTTCAATATTTGTGGGTTGTTTAATCCCTATATAAATCAGATTCCAAAGTTTTAGCAGTATCTTTGGTTGTAGCAGCAGCTTCAAGTTCAGCCTAAAGTCTTTCTGCATAAAATCACAACATGCTTGAGGACCCATACTTGTTCCATAACTTCATTAACTTACTGTCAGTTTTTAGCCTGTCTACATTCTTGATCCATACCATTTATGATTATTAGTGATTTGTGACCAACCTCTTTGACAAGGAATGTTGAAGTGGTAATACACTTTAAGGAGTCCATCAAGGAAAGCTAAGCCATGCTGATAAAGGAGATAGAATCCGAGAACAGCAGTGATTTCACGAAAGTGAAGAATTTAAGGATCTTTACATTTCTTGAGCATCCTTGTAGCAAGTGTCAGAGACCATTTTAAATTGACACTGTCTGGATGGTCAAGGGATCTAGGAGCAATATCAGATGGGAAAAGTTTAAAATACTGTGGAAAAGATATGAATGTAGATAGTGGGAAATGTTCACTTTCAGGGCACAGGATTACAGAAAAACTTGAAAACTGGCTCCACTGAAGAGCCGGGATGATGATATAAACAATCCTACTGCCCCCACCCCCAGTATTGTTAATTCGCACTCCTGCCTGTGACAAATTAATTGCCCTGTTTTACCTTTGTAGTAAATGATACTATACTTACACTGCCCCCAGTATTGTTTATTTGCATCCCTGCCCATGACAATTACCCTGATTTACCTTTCTAGTAACCTCTTTGGTTCCTTCCTTCCCATTTAGAGTCTCAGGGTGTGAGTGGATGGATAACTTTTTAAATTACTATTTTTATTCCTTTCTTTAATGTTTAAAGTGTGGGGTGGAGAACCTTCTCCCCTTGCCACCGTCCTCTGGGCCACTGTACCTGGCACATCCAACCACCCACGAGGATCCATTTCGGATCCCGGTCAGGAATCAGTCCGGCCGTCCTTTAGATGTGCTGGCTGATTTCTACAGGGGATCGGGGAGGCGGCAGGGCGGTGCGATGTGCGGCCGCACAGCCCTGCCCCCCCTGCGCTCCCCTGGCTGCCCGCCCTCTGGGAGACGGACAGGTACAGCGGCCAATCCAGCTTTGGGGTCCGGGCCACAGTCCAGGATCGGCGGAGGTAACAGATGTGACTTTCCGCCGATTCCGGACCGTGGTCCAGCTGACTATGGTTCTGGACCTCCGGGTGGCCGGCGGTCCAGAACAGTGCTCAATGTATTTCCCACCGGGTATTCACCATGGTGAACATCTGGCTACAGACGTTACGGTACTGCAGCCACCACAGGGGGTTCACTGCGGTTGACCGTGGTATCGTAATGTCTGAAATGTCCCTTTGGAAATTAGTCTGAGTTCTGGAGAGGAGTTTGGGGTAGGGTGCCTAAGAGGTGGTCTACTCAGGAGATTTGGGGGGGGGGGGGAAGGAGAGAAGGGAGGGCCAGGATCATGGATATGTGCCATGGATCCATCCCCCTGTCCTTGAGTGAATGCCCTTATCTCTGCTCCTTTCCTCTGAGCTCAGTCCGTCAGGACTTAAAAGTTGGGACTGGGTCCATGGGCCACATTAAGAAACTGGAAAGGGGCCAAATGAAAACCAGCTGTGAACCAGTCCAGAATTGGACTGTAGGTCAGAGGTTCCCCAACCCTAGCTTAAAATATAGGAAGGCTACTTAGTAGGGATTCCATTTTTGTACAGCTTGAATGTTACCATGTGATGAGCCCACCAGCTATTGTCTAAATCTACATAAGTTTCTCATCTCTTGTGAGATCTCCTTAATCTGGGCTTTTGGGGGAGTTTGCATCACATTCTTTTTCCCTCCAGGCAGATTTGGGATGGGATGCTTGAGAATCTCTGGTCACTGCTTCTCTTAAACCGCTTTCCATGTCTTGAGGATGTGGTAAAGTAGGACTTGTCAACGCACCCCAATGAGATGCAGAGACGTATATTGGTTTTAACTGCGTGGCCGCACTCTTTATTCAACAGATTCAAACTTAAAGGCCAGTGGGGGATTGCACTAGCAATCTTGGGTCCAGCTCACTAGCTAAAAAACAAGTCTTATTAACTATAACTGAGTACTGTCTTGGAAGCGCAATCTGTTTGGCAGTACAGTAACTATAACCATCCCATCCTTCAACTGCCTCGTGGCCAAAGGGGTGTGTGCCCACAGTGGGCACGAGTAAGTCGGTAAATGCCCCGCAGGATACGAAGGCTGTGCACACCCCTGCTCACCCTGCGAAGCACCCCCCCAGGGTTGTGACCCCTGTGAATGCTGTGCCCTGCATTACACAAGGTATCACAACCCCATCTCTTATGGAAATGACTCTTTTAACTATCTTAACCTATTTATCCTAACCTAGCTTGCTGGACCCCTGCAGAGCACGACATTTAATCCCCAATCATTCCTTTATTTATTGCCAATTTGTCTTTCCTAATATTATTAGCCGCCTGGTTCCCTTACTTTAGAATTACCTATCCACATCAGGTTATTCAATTATAGCCGAATAATTCCAAATGAGCCTATTAAGCCTATGCCAACACCGCGAAGGAGGCGAAAAATGACCCTTGCCAAGAAGGCTAACCACCAAAATTCCTCCTTGGCTCCTCTAATGGCGACCGTTAAAAACCACAGTGTAAGCGGGTGGGTGGGTGTGGCTGCTGCTCCATCCATGTGTTTTCTCGCTCTGCTGTTCTCAGGCGGCTGCAGGGGCACTCCCTTCTAGCGGGGAGGAGTCCCAGACCCCACGCTGCGCATTGGGCACTCGGGAGGTTGCCGTGGCAACCCCAATAACTGCAGAGAGAAGCCTTCTAACAGGCTTCTCTTAAACGGTCCCGCCGACCGCGTCTCCGCGCCTCTTCCCCACCCGGGGGGGGCAACAGTTGCCCGTCACCTCCATTTTGTCAGCGACGGGGGCTTGTGCACATTCTCCAGAGATGGAATGGCTTTGCAGTCTGATCCATTTTTGACTGAGTCGTGATTTGGGGCTCTACACATTCCCTGGGGTCCTCTCTTAGGTTTTGTGGCTTTTTGTTGCATTTGACTGTTATAATGGGCTTTTTTCCTTCCTTCCCACTGTGTGAAAGGCCCACACATCATGGAAAGCAAATGAGCAAAGAAGTGAAACTGGAGTAATCAGTTGGTTAATTAGGTGGGGGGGGGGGGAATGTACTTACAGTATTTTACAAGTGACACCAGTAATACTGACGTCTGAGATTAGTAGATCAAGGAAGTCGCGGATTGTAAATGAAGGCCAAGGAGAGAGTGTAAATGAAGAGGCAAGAAGTGTCCCTTAATGTAGAAACATAAATCCTAGCTCAAATGAATCCCCAGTTGAATTGCACAATTCTGCTTGCTGAATTTCTCGCTGCAGAATTTTTTTGAAGGGGGTGTGGGTGGGAGAGGAATTCTAGAATAAACGGGTCAATGATTATGGCAGAGAAACTTGATCAGATGGGAGCTGCAGTGAGAATGGTACCAAAATGAAGTAGATACTTCAGTTCTACACTTCCCATCGGAATGTGCCCCACGTAAGCCATTAACCCCTGACAGTTGCTTACCCCACTCAACTTCCAAACTAACTCCTTAAGAATGGATCATGATGAGCCTGAACGCAAGGCCGGGCACTCTTCTCCCCCGCAACCTTCTAGCTTCCAGCGAGTGCATCTAATATGGCAGAAAGAGCTCTAATTTTTTTAGTTGCTGTACTCTTTGTATCTGTAAAGGTTGCTTGGCTGGCTTCTCCTTCCTCTTCACAAATGGCTTTCTTTGTTCTGTATTTTAAAACAATTTTACATTCATCTTATCCCCAAACAAGCTTTTAGGATTAGTTCTCTAATGGAGTAATCAGTTGTCATACCTGTCATACATTGCTTAGTTCATAGATTTCTGACTGGCTATGCTGCATGCCTCAGGAAGGACCTTGTGAGGTCCGAAAGCGTGCACATTCTCCAACAAAAGTTGGTCCAATAAAAGATAGCGTTTGAACTCTTTTGTTTCCATCTAATGAACTGATGTCTGATGTTGCAAATTTAGGAGTGAGATATTTTTTTTGAGAAACCAATTTAAATGTACTTAAACTAGAAACCTTTAAAGTTGCAAAATCCCTGCTCTTGAATTTGATCTTGCAGTCTTCTTTAATGAATTCTTTGTACATCAAAACTATACTCAAAAGTGGTGTTCAACCAAGGGTGTTAAAATAAATGACACCTCAATTTTGAAGGCTAGACACACATCCGACACACAGTTAATTTGATGTAGTTGGGCCTTCAAAAGTAAAAAACAGAAGCGTTCACGTAAGCAGAGCACAAAACCAAAGCTATTCCAGAGTAATGAGCCGTATTGAGGATAGTTACCCCCCCCCAGTTTGTATTTTAAAGTAACTTTGTGTAAACTTTTATTAACTATTTATATAGTGCCAGCAGTTTACCTGCTGATGTAGTGTGAGGGTAAGTGACCGTACTTCTGTGATAATTATATCTCTGCTGGGGAGAGAGGGGAATTGAAGTAGTACTACTTTCGTTTACACAGTTCTGTTCATCAGAATGTGACCTAAGTGACTTTCAGAAGGATCTCTCCCTTCTCCCTAGGCAAAAGAAAATATTAGAAGACGTACCAAATGTTAAGCCCATACAGCTGTGTTAGGTCATACTTGGCTTCCTAATCAAATCTCTGTAAGGCAGTCACGATAATGGGTGATTTCAGATGGGACGGGGCAGCCTTGGCCCTGTCACGGAATCAACCTTTTGACTCCCTGCCAGAATTGATCCTGGTGGGGAATCTGGGAGGGGGCGGGGCTGCACGGCGCAACACGCAGCTGCGCAGCCCCGCCCCCCCATGCTCCCGACGCTGCCCGCCCTCCGGGAGACAGGCGGGCGCAGCAGCCAATGCGGCCACGGCACCTGCCCCCCCGGAGTTTTGACCACGGGCCGGAATCGGCGGCGATAATGGCCTCCGATTCCGGGCTGTGGTAGAGGCCAGACGAGACGTTGCCATGCTCAACCACGGTGAATCCCGCCGTGGTTGAGTGTGGTAACGTCACGTCTATTGAGGGTAACAAGTGATTCCCGCTGGGTGTTCACCCCTGGCAGGAATCACTTTGACCACGCTTTCAGAGATGGTCCCCGGACCATCCTCAAAAGCGTGGTTATTTTGATCCCGCCGGAGGTTCACTGTGGTGAACATCTGGTGGGCATCAAACAGACGTTACGGGACCATTCCCCAGCACAGGGATTGTCTGTGGTTGAGCGTGATCTCATAATGTCTGAAAATACCCATTGATGGGTGAGGAAGCAGATTCAAGGTCAGCTTTCCAAGGTGCTGATAATCAGGATTCCTAGTTTTCTCTGCCAAAAAATCAGAAATTCTCTGATTAAAAACACCAAAATCTGCATTTTATCATTGTTTTTTTAAAATATACATCTTTACTGATGTTCATACAGTTTGAAACCCATTAAAGATGGATTCCCGTGCCTCTTTGGAACCTGAGGTGGCAGGAGACACCAAAGGCTCCTGTTCTATAACAGAAGGATTTGAAATTCATTTTCAGTGCCCCTTTTTAGTTCAACCCATAATGTTTTTTGGCATTGTAGCATTCCAAGCGATGCAGAAACGATGGATTTCCTTACTTCTTTGGAGCCTTATGCGGTGGGAGACACCTAAGGCCCCTCTTATACCTGGTCAACAAAGACCTAATAGGGATCTCCAATCAGCATGACAGAAACACGCAAGTCCAATCAGATGTCTTCCCACCTCACCTGTGTTACTCTTATCCCTTCCCCCTTCACAGCAGCTGACTGAGCAACCAGAGGTCCACAAATCTCCCGTTCATTGAACAACATTTAAGAACAGTAAATAAAGGGAAGGGTTCCCCCTTCACGGCACCTGACTGAGCCGCCAGAGCCCCTCTGTTCCATGAACAATACTTAAGAAAACTAAATAAAGCCATGAGCAAAGGGGAGGGTGGGTTCCTCCTTCACAGAAGCTGACCGAGCCATATGAGCATGAAAAGACTCCCCTCATTCCATGAACAACCAGTCCACAAAGGGGGTGTATGTTCCCCCTTCTTACTATCTTGATGCCATGCCCTTGTAGTGTGCTCACTGTACTGCACAGCGCTTTTTAAGAGCTGAGAATGCTCTTCAGTGCCTGCGCAATGAGAACTTCCTGGTTCAGTACCGCCGGCAAACACAGACCATCACACTGATTAAGGACAGCAGCAGGTGAGTTCTTGCAGCCAAGAAAACATGGAATTCCGTGGTTTTCAGTGAAAAACGTGATTTTCCATGGTAAACGGAAAACCAGGAACCCTGCTGATGAACCACATGATGAAGGGAAGTGAGTGAACGCTAAGTCATAATCTCAGTGCTGGCAAATGTCATTGGCCCATTTTGTGTATGGGGTGGAGGAACAGCAATAAACAAGCACCTTGACACACTGTGTAGCTTCTTCTGAGATGCTGCTAATGCATTGCATGACCATAAAAGCAAGATTAATCTTTTTCCACTAGTCCTGTAACTACAACCTTCTCTTGCTTCTAACAGTTCACTCTGAATTTTCCTATTTCATAACTTTTTAAAAAGTGGAATTAATAGAGCGTATAGGCTGGCAGAGCATCAGCGTAAGCTAGTACAGTAACAAAACTTGGGTTGTTCTTATTGTGCAGTCAGATGAATTGAAAAAGGAACCTGGTGTACCCTGGCAACAAAAGCAGTTGTATTTCTTGCCTTCCCCAGCAGGTCTCGTGTCCATTTTCTTGCTGGTTGATGTGCATCTGAGCTATAGCTGAAGTTAAAATGGTACAGACTGTTTGTCAGTTTTCAGCAGCTAACAAAGCTTTTTGCTTTTAAGAGGCAGAATCTTATTTGCTGGTGGAAGACCAGAGGGATTAGAAAATAGAAATAAAAAAGGCTAACAGGAGGAGTTTAAAAAAACTTCAAAGCTAAAGAAATTTTGAAAGCTGGAACTATCAGGTGGCTTTGTATAAGGAAACACTGGTAAGGGGAAAATGAGCACTGGTTATTTTTAAGTTTTGGTATGTCTTAAATCCTAGCTAGTACTGTAGTGATTTATACTAAACAAGCATTGTGTCAGTGGCACATAAGTTAAATAAATAAATAAATAGTTCATTTAGTTTTTAATGTAATAGTAGTAAATATCTAGTCACAATCCTGGTTGATGATTGAATTACTTTGTACTTTGTGTTCTGAGGACATGATGATTATATTTGAGTCTTAAAAAGAGGTCAGGCAGGGAAAAGGTTGAGGACCACTGTACTAGATGTGCAAGGGTGATGGTTTTGATTTGGGGGGGCCTGGTCTTTTAGGATTTTATCTGAAGACTTCCTTGGTCCCTGTGTCCCTTTTGTGGCTGCTGGGGTCAGCTGGGAGTGCCCTCCCTGAATGAGCCATCAGTACACCAAGTTCATACAGCAAGGATGCATTCCTAATGACTAATCCACAGTTGTGGTATGCCCTTCCCCTGGAAGTTCACCAAATCCTGAGTCTGAACACTTTTTGGGGAGGCAATGTAAGACTTTTATTATCCAGCCAAGCATTTGGCAGGTAGGGGAAGGTCATGGGGAAGTTCAGGGTGGGGGATTTTTAAATGTTTTTGGTATGCTTGTATTTCATGTATTTTTATGTTTTATAACCTGCTCTAGGGACAGGGTAGGTAGGATATAAACTTGAATAAATAGAATTGGCTGTATCCACTCATGTAATGCAGTCTATATATGTAACAGTACACATTGACTTTCAGTAAAACCCTACAAGGTGGATAATTTAGTACAGAGATCATGCCTAGTGCAGAGCTAAAATTGGAAGTTGGGAGGAAGGCAAGTTTCAGTGATACAAATGGAAAACATGATGATGAGACCGCTCGTATCCAGCAGCTCTTACTAAGGTTACTAAATTTCATACAGATGCTACGTTATTGCCACACAAATGTGTATGAGTGATTTTGTTTTGAAGTATAGCTATAGGAATGAAGGTTAGTTCCAGCTTGTATGTAAGACTGAGATGCACAAAGATAAGCATTCTTGTGTATGTGACCTAAATTGTGCATGCACACTTAAAGCATGACTTAAGATTTTATTTCTCCTAATGAGCAAACTCTCTGTTAACAAGCTAAAAGTTAATGTACTTTTACACAATCAATCAAATCCAGTTAAAAGAAACTTTTTTTTCAAGTGCCTAGATCCAGTATTGTCCTGCCCTTTCACAAATAATCTCTTAGAAAAAAATGAGCTTGTTCAGGGAACAGATAATTCTTCATCAGTTTTGGCTTCTCTGTGGCTCAATTTCAGATAAGATTTCAGTGACCTAGATTTTTCATAGAGTACTCCTTCAAGAAGCCCCATATTACAACTACAATGCCTTCAAAATCCATTAAGGACAAAACTGGTGCCAGGAAGGAATAATGTTTCTAGTGTTCCTCTGTTTAATGAGCAATTCCGTTAACTTTGGCTGTCATAGAATGGTGGGAGGGAGCTGGTAAGTATTTTGTATTTAGGTAGCATAACAGCTTTCTTTAGAAAAGCACCTTTGCAGCTTTTGAGAAACTCTTACTCTTCCATTGTTGGTAGTTGGCTTTGACATTAAGCAGAGGGAATCCAGAATTGCAAGCTTGCTTCTGGATCGTGTCCTATGAAATTCATGTAAGGTGTGACTGAGTGTGAAAAGAAGTCCCTCTGGTTCCCTTCCTTGGTCTCCTCCCCCCCCCCCCCCAGATTGTAAGCCCTAGGGCAGGGGCCGTGTCTATTTGATTACTTTGTAAAGTGCCAGGAATGTTGCTGGCCCTACATAAATGTTTGATGATGATGATGATATTATTTATAATGATATTAATGATGATGATATTTATTATTATAATAATAATAATAATAATAATAATAATACATTTCCCTTCTCTGTTACACTAAGAAAATTTTGCTGGTGCACCAAAGTTCATGAACCTTCAAAAGATGGTCTTGGCTACAACTTGACCAGCAATGCTGAACTAGGAACATGTGGGAGTTGCTGGAACATGTTTGAGGTTGGGAAACTGAGCCTAAGCAGTGGCCCACTTTCATACCCATCCCTCTTGGGCACTGCATGATTCAGAAACTCCCCCAACTCTTGCAGGGAACTTGGGCAGGGGTATGGAGGGGGATCTTAGGCCAGAATGATGGAGACCGAGATTGTATGGAATCAGCCCATAGAATGAACATGGGGAAACTACAGCTCTGCGGATGGCCGTATACAATCATAATTCTGTCGTCTTAACAGTGGAATGTTACATACATACACACAGATCAATTTGATTTTTTTTTAAATAAAAAAATGTCCTACTCTGATAGTGAGTAATAGTAGAATCCCAAAAAGCTTGTGACTTTGTGAATCTTGTCTCTGCTTAGGAATAGCATTGCCTTATTTGCAGGGCTGTCAAGTTATATTTTACACAGGAGTATTTGCAAGCCTTCCATGAGGTTTCTGCTAATGTAAGAGATGAAGACAGCCAGTGTAAGCAAAATCAACATATCAGCCGAGTTTGTTCAGCTGCACTGGAAGCCTGTAGGAAGGTTGGCACGTCTCTCTCCTTGCAAGCTTTGCAAGCCCACTTCACCAGGCATCTTTCGTCTTCATAGGCGGAGACCAGCTACATCTCTTTATGAGGAAATCTACCTGAGTGTTGGGCCCAGAACTATTAAAAGATGCCTCTTCTTTTTTTTTTTTAAAAAAAAAAAAAAAAAAAAAGGATCTGGGGGTGAAAACAGACATGATGCAAACCACCCTTGGTGGTTATTTATGCATGTTGCAGGACTGTATTGGTGCCCTATGCAGCCCTGAAACATGCATAAATGACCACCAAGGGTGGTTAGCGTCATGTCTGTTTTCACCCTGGGTCTTGGAGCTGACTCAGTTTTATTCAGCTACACAATGTGTGACGTTCCAAGGTGATTTGAGTGTGCTCATATCAAAATGGTGGTCAATTTATAGTGCTCAAGCTAAGCTAGAAAAGATAGTCCAAATCTATGATGATTCTTGTCTCTGGAATATTTGTGCCAAAATCCTGCCTCCAAGTTGAGCCTCAAATAATTCTATGCAGACCTAATGCTGCCTGCATAGTTTTGAATTGGAGAACAAACAGATAGTGGTCTGTTACTTTCAGGCACCTTTGATTACCCTAATGGTGTCCATGATGAAAAATGGGCACTTGCCCATCCAGTTGCTTCATTACAGTTTTTTTTCAGTTTTTTTGGTAATTTCAGTAGGTTGAATCACCTTTAGCAATTACACATGTACAATACTGCAAAATAATATTGTCAAAATGACCAAAATAACAAAATTCAAAACAAAATGGAATAGCCAAAATTGATATTTTACAGATTTCAAACAGATATAGGTTATTACCTGTACTGTCACTTTTTTGGTTCAGGTAATGTAGGTTTGATGGGTTTACCTGGTTTTGTGGGGAGGGGTACCCCTCAGCACTGAGATGAACGCATTATGCATGTTTATGCCAACAATGTGTCTGGTGCGGTCCTGATTGGAGACAGGTCCCTACCTAAAGGTGTTTACAGTCTAGATCGGGCAACAGGGAGAGGAAGGGAGTTGGGGGCCGTCACCTTAAGAGCCTGTTAATGTAGGAGGAAGTTCTTTGCTATGATTGGATGAAACCGACATAGTATGGAATCAATGCATAGGATGAACATGGGGAAACTACAGCTCTATGGATAGCTATGTACAACCATAATTCTTTCTCCTTAACTGTGGAGTGTTACACGCACAGATCAATTTGATTTGATCTTTTTAAAAAAAATAAAAGCCCTACTCGGATATTGAGTAGATTCACAAAAAACTTGCGACTCTTGTCTCTGCTTAGGGTGAACAGATGCTCTACTGCGAGAGGTGGTGGATGGAGAACTGGAACAGATTCACCAAGATGAAAAGGGACCTCCAGAGCAGTGATTTAGGATGAGGCATCCCTGATCTTGGCTGGTGCTGTTGTGTATAGCAGCCACATGCAAAGCTTGCTAGGTTTTGTGGTCATGGCTGCAATCTTGACCGATTTTTAGTAATCTCATTGCAATCATAGAATTTTAGGCTTGGAAGGGACTTTGAGACATCTAGTCCAACCCCAGTCAATAGCACTATTCCAGAGTACCACATACCATACATAAACATTTAAAAGGAAAGAATGCTGCAAAAATCCATAAAAGGGGTCTTGCTCCAACAAAAATGTCTTCATGCTTCCCCCTCCCTCAGTAATAACAATAATAATAATAATCCTCAAGGCAACACAAGCCTAATTTCCAGCTACTCCACCTCCACTTGGAGAGAGGGAGTGGGGGGAGGGACACTGGGTGTTGTTTAAAAGGGATGCTTCCATGCATGGCCACCCATTGACCAATAATCCGAATGCCCATGTGAAGGCGGTGCGGGGGTTGCATGTTCCTGTGCCCCACACAGCAGCAACTCATTACCATGCACGGAGACTTCCCCAAAAATCCAGAATGTGTCATGCAGGGGAAGTCAAAAAAGCGTGGGGGGGGACAGGTGCTCAAGCATCCCCTATGAACCAAGGTCTCCACCCATGCCAGCAGACAGGTCCGCAGCCGGCCACCCGACCAGTCCTACCCACAGCCCTGCTAGGAGCTCTCTGGGGAGGTCTTGAATGCCATGTACATGAAATACAACGCCATGGTGACGCAAAGGACAACAAACCTCCCTCACGACATGAGAGAAGAGCCAATGTCCTGGAGGGCAGCAGCTTCTTGCGTGTCCCGCACAGTATGCACCTCCATGGTTTGTTTGCTTGTTTGTTTTTGTTTACTGATTATTATATTTTTACCTCGCCCCTCTCACTCGAAGGCGACTCGGGGCGGCTTACAAAGAGACTTAAAATATTAACACACTATAAAATACAAAAATACCAAAGCGTAATTCATAAAAATTGTATGCACTTATGAATTCAGAAAAATGGATAGTGGTCCATACAAAAAAAAACCCCCTTGTTGAGAACTGCCAGCGGCTGCCGCAGCATATGAACAAAAAAAGGTTATTGGCTGCTTTGGCTTCATGTTCCCGTGGTGTCTGTGCTGTGTCATAGCAGAGAGCGAGAAGTTGGGCGGGGCTTGGGGATGTTGCTGGGTTGGGGGAGGGGAACAACTGCCCGTATGAGTTGTTTGCCAGGCAGGGCCTGTCTGTGTCAGTGGGAATGCGTGGAGGCTACCTGGGCACTGGCTGCAGTAAAATACCCGCCCTTCTGCTCTCTGCTGGTAGGTCAGGAGCACCAGGCCCTCCCCCCTCCAAGCCCCCACCCCACACACACACAGTGTGTCCTGCTTAAGACTGGGGTTTGTAGTATGGGTAGCTGGGTTCGTTGCTGTTGCCCCTGTCTATCATCTGTTGGTAATAGGTGGAAGCAAGAACACCAGCCCCGGGGTGCAAAAAAACCTTTTCGTTTTGGATCTCCTCTGATAAAGACTTTTCTCTCCCCCAAATATTTGCATATGCAGTAGGTGGTTTGAGGATCGCAGCCCATGTGTGCCTTCTGCACAAACTTCTGCTAAACGTTCTTGCCATTCTAACTTCAGAAAGAGCCCTCTTTTTTGTAGAAAGCTAGAGGGAACATTTTGTGCTCAACATTTCTTAAACATTTTAGTTCTTCAGCGTTTCATTTTCCATTAGCATAACACGTGAAATGAAATACGGTACAAGAAGGCAGTTCGCCACCAGTATCTATCTCCATTAAAGATGTGGCAAATGTATAACAAGGAAGTTATAAGTGCCTAAACGTTTAAGCTTAAAAGCACTCTCTGAATTTCCAGTGCCATACATACATGCACAGCACATGTGCACATACAGTATACAAAATACAAGAAAATATTTGTAAGTGTAGGGATGACACAGGGAATTTAGAGCATGCTGTCACAAATAAAAACTTGTAATTATAGCTTTAGCTGTTTTTAAAAATAAAGTATTCTAATGGGTTGTGCTTAGATACTGCGTTTTTCTTACCATGTCACTGTTGTCACCGTCTTTTTTTAATGGTATTTTATTTAATCCAAATTAAGTAGCTCAATTGGCTACACCTGGAATATATAAAAATGATGAGTGAAGGATGAGAAGGAGGCAGAGCACTAGCATTGTAGCCTTCTGTTCTCAAGGGAAGTTTTTCATTTGTATTTCAACAAATGAAGTTGGAATGGTAACCATGGCAGCAGGGAATTTATTTATCTCTGTGCTAAGCAAAGGGTTGGGGATTTTAAAGTTCTCCCACCACCACCAAATTTATGGGGAAGAGGGAGGTGCCAGGTTACAAAATTGAGCAAGTATGGATTAAAATAAAGAAACTTGCTGTGGCATTTAAACTTGCTGTGGTGTTCATCAGACCTGTGCAGTGATGCACCTAAAAGTTTGAATAGGGCTGGGGGGAGGGGGGATTATATCTTTTTTTATACAACTAATACTTGCATTTTGTGATGCTATCTATAAGAGGGTAGGATTGGGTAAGTGTTCCCTGAAATAAAGTTTCATCATCCTTTTTAAAGAGGAGGTGGGTTTTCTTTAAAATGTAATCTTTGCTCCTCATTGGCTGTCAGAACATGCATGGAGTTACTGGAGTATCCAGAAGCAACCAGCTGTCTCTGTAATCATGATGGCACATTCCCAGGCATTGCATCAGAAAAGAAAGCACCCCTCGGTCTTCCCCCTCCTTAACTGTTCGCCCCCCCTCCCCCTTCTGTGTTTTGAGTTCAAAGAAACTAGAGAAGGTGTCTGTGCCCATCACAGACCACTGAAGCAGTCTTCAGGATTTTTTTTGTTTTTGTTAATGATGCAACTGTAAGCTTTAAAGCAGAGCAGGGAGATAAAGTTGGGAAACGCAGGGATACTAATGTGTGAACTCCCGAAGCTTCCCGCCCTCTCCTCCCCCCAATATGCAACTCTTATTTGGCAGAGTCCTTAAGGGGTTAACAGTAGTCCTACAATAGATGCTTACACTGTTGTACTGAAATAGTTTCCTGGTGTGAAGGGTGCTGTAAAAAAGCAGTATTGATGTGACAAACTAAACTATAAAACATTCTGAAAGTAGCAGTCAGCCACAATTGACCAATGCCTTTCTTTTGCTTGGAATCTCTTGCCCCTGGTGCCAGTAACTCAGGAAACAAGAAATTAGGGAATATTGCTGAATACTGTATACACTCAGTGACCAGGAAATGGAAGACTAGGCCATTTGAGATGCTTTTGTCGTGCCACTGTAGTGGATGTCTGTCTTTCAGTTATAAAGCATCATTCTTTATTTCAAAGCAATATAAACTTACCCCATTAAGAAGAAAAGATTGGATACTTCTCAAAGATGGATCTGTTAGGAGCTTGTGGGATTCTGTTAGTGAAGAAGAAAAACCTTTTTCATTTGCGTTGTGTATCATATGGTTTTGGATCTTTTTAAAGAGGGGATGTATAAACTCCGATGTATAGACTGAGGGGGTAGACAGTCGGAGTCATGGTGCTTGTGTCCTCCACTGTTTCTTGCTCTGGGACAGAGACAGGCATGAAGGGATCTCCACCAGCTGTCACAGGGGGAAATGGGAGAGCCATATTGGATCGCTTCTGGCCCCCTGGCGAAGGCACAGCCGTAGAGGCGGGATACCACGGTGTCTCCATCCACGCAGAGAAACCAGTCCAGCAGTTCTTAGTAGGGAGATGTTTGCATCCCATGGCAGGAGACAAAGTTGTTGTCCTGGGTCTCCTTGTACCCCCTGAGCAAATCCTTGGCCCATTGCTGGCACTGCTGTCTCTGTTGTATCCCTGGACTGCCTTTGTTGCTGAGATCCCCTGGAACACTGCCTCATTCCAGTAGCACTTGTCTGGGGAGTATTGTACTGTCTCTTCCTGCCATAGAGTTATGAAGACCTTGGTCTCTTCCTCATTCCAGGGAACGCACCTCCAGTGGGTAGACTTGTAGACGGAGAGTGCCTGGCTGGAACACTGGAGGTAGCAGTGCAGTTTGTTGCTTGTGAGCACAATAAAGGAAAAAACCCACATAGATAGCAATAAACAGAAGCATTTATCATGCAGCTGTGTAAGTGCAGCTTCCCCCTACCCCACCCCGGCTGCCATTCTGAGCCATGGTCATAGCAATGGAAAACCTGTGGAAGTCACTCCTTGGAATGTAAGAGCTCGAGAAGAGCAAGCGTCAGGCATGTGCTGCAAACCAGGGCAAGCTGGAACAACGTAGGTTTGAATTTGGTGTGCGCTGGGTTTTTTAAGGCAAACCTAGCGTGAGAACAGAAAAAGGGGCAGGAAGTGGTCACTCCTCAGAATGTTCTAGGATTTTTGCCCACGACTTTATAGTGTTGGCTAGCCTATGCGTGCACAAGGCTGCATGCAACCTAATTGACGGGATGTGGCTACGTGGGCACGCATTAGCCTGTATTTGCCATCATGATGGGCTCCCTCTGTCATGCATTGGGAGCTGCATATCTGTTGGGTGGCAGCCACATGGCCGGTGGGGCAAACACATAAAATAACAGATGGGCTCCACCTAAAGTGGGCTATAGCAGGCGATCATCTAATTTACCACCCTTAGTGACGTGTTCTTGGAAATCTGCATAGTGAGATTTATGGGTTGCAAAAAAATTTCAGAAAACTTTATGAAAATAAAACCCAGTTATCCTCCAGCAGCTGCCTCTCACCTGGAGAGAGCTGGATTACTCTCTCCTCCTACAGCCGCCTCTCTGCTGAGAGAGCACGCTAGGTGCGACTATGGTGCTGGCAGACCTGGATGTGGGTGAGGCTGCACGCAACCTTACAGCCAATATAACCTTGAAATGAGGGCCGACTTCTGGAATACCAAGAACCTCAGGCCCAGGGACTGAATGTGACCCACACCTGACTTATATCTAGCACCTACTTCCAAGCACTAGTAGACTGAACTCAGGGGAAAGGAGTGGGGATGAACGCATGCCCTCCAGGATGTGGGATGGATCCATGGCGCAGACCAATGATTTGGGCCCTTCCCTTCCTTTCCCCAAAACAATGGGTCTGAAATGAATTTTGGCATCCAAACAAAGTTGCAGAATCTACTGGAGACAAACTCTATTTGTTTTTGTTTGTTAGTCAGCAACCTCTTGGGACCTACAACCACCACTCCAGGGACCCACTGAGAGCTTCAACCACTGTCACCACTTTGGGGGTGTGGGGCAGGAGCTGCTGCTGGCTACCTATGACTCAACAGTGCACAACCTTTTTTTATTCTGCTCTTAACAGGGGAATAATTCCTTAGTTCAAGGTCTTGTGTTTGACCTAATAAAACCCTAAGTGGCCGGACCCATACCTTAGGGAGTGCCTCCTCCCCTGTGTCCCACCATGGTCTCTTCTGTTAGCTAGAGGATCTTGTGGCCATGCTCTTGGCTCACCTAAGAATGGTTGCGAAGTTCGCTTAGTGGCTGCTCCCCAAATTTGGAATTTCTTCCTGCCGAGGTCTACCAAAACGAGTGTGTGTGTGTTCGTGTGTGTGTGTTTGTGTGTGTTCGTGTGTTCGTTCTGGAAACAGCGTAAAACATTTTTGTTGAGGTGGGCCTTTGGTGGCCAAGAAAGAGTTTGGGAGGGGGGAGAAGTATATTTTAATTGGTTTTATTAAGTTGTTTGCATGTCTTTTTATTTTCTTATAGTCCACCCTAAGCTTGTTGTTTTGGGGATAGGGCAGGATAGAAATTCCAGTAAGCAAACAACACACAGGCAGTTCTCTAAATCGGGGATTTTATTTAACTGGGCTGAGACTTCTAGAATCTTGACTAGAGTATGTGCTCTATGCAGCAGTGCAAGTTCGAGAGAGTGCACAAGTTATAACCGTTTGCATTAAGCAGCTTTAGCTTCAGTTCCCATTCACATACCCAAGCAGACAGTCTGGAAAGCTGGCGTTTGAACACCAATGATGTAATGCCCTAATCTGCATACAATTAACCTGCATTCTTTCATGGATGGGATGCCAAGTTGCATGCACGGTGCGTCCTGAAATCACCTCATCCTCATCAGTCCCAAGGAAGTTCACATTCAGCTTCTCTTAGAGCTCCAGGACCTTGATGAATTAGTCACCCTGAAGCTTTTGCCCCCATACAAAATTCAGAGGGAGAGAGTAGGCAGGTGGAGAAAAAGGTTGCTGCTGTTTAACACTGTGGCTTCAGCCAACAAGCAAGAATGGTGGGAACTGAAGGTAAAACAGTTGGATGAGATGACATGACTTTTATTAGCTAACATTGCAATAGCTATCAGCCATTAAGAAAACTGAACAACTGGTAAAGCCATTTATTAAATTATTCCCTGCAGGACCACTAGGAATTTCCTCTTCATTTTATAATGTAGTTAAAGTTGTTTTTCAAGGTCTACCAGCTAGCCAGTTTTTAAGCCCATTTAATTCTTTGGCCACCATCTGTAATGTTTGTTTAGGAAACTTGCCAGAAGACAGCAAGGGTAGTTTGCCATCATTCCAGGTAGTGGTGGTAATAGCCTCTAAACGTTGTACAGATGTTATGTAGAAGAAAACGATTCTGCAAAAACTAGGCTGGGAGTCTCGGAAGAAATAGCTCTCTGTGCTATCTAACAGGGACACTTGGAAAATTAGTACAAGTTCTGAGGGATGCTTAAAGGGTGTGCTCAGGGTGGGGGACTGAGCATCCCTAACTCTTGAAGTTGGAGGGGTGTGTGGAGACTTGAACATTTCCCTGTCTGCCAACATTTACTTTGGCCTCGGAGTATGCAGTGGGGATGAGGTGACTTTCCTATGTGAACCGTAACCTCGGCATTTCTTGGGCTCTTTACATACATAACAAAAATCACAGTTTTAAGGATAATGATATAAACTAGCCTTAAGGATACATGAAGTAAACTAAGGAAACTGATTATTCAGTAAATATTTGCATAGTCTTCACTGTACTTTGAAGCTTTCCAATTTATTTTGCTTCTGCCTGAATATTCTGGTCTGTTGAAGCCATTAGGCAGTTGTGGAATCTGTGGTATGGCTTCGCCGCGTGACACTATGTGAGATGCAACACTAATCTGGTTTCGATCCCAACAAGTATGTTTGGAAGTGGCATATTTTCAGTTGTTTTCAATTTTTATTAGAATATTTCTCCTACTCATCCTTGTGGAGAGCCCACGGCCCGTAAAGTACAAATATGGCTGCATTCACACGAGCCTTTTCTCTGGGCTCTTTAATTACCTGCCAAGAGTACTGTTGCGGCTTATCATCCTTCTCCTCTACTTCCAAGTCTCCCTCCCCTGCCACAAGTTAATCCCTACGAGCTGCTAACAGGACTGTTATCTCCTCTGGAGTTTGGGGTATTTGTTACATGGAGGAGACGACTTAAACAACGAAAGCATTAGCAGCCTGGGAGCTGAACCAGCACACTTTCTGATCTTTGTGTACTGGCAACGCTGGCTGAAAGAAATGACTTGAGGTGGGAGTTTGTGACAGCAACCCAGAATGTCCCCCAAAACACATCTCTCTAACAGTGGAGGAATAAGAGAAGCAGTTTGTGCCACATCTTACGTCTTGTGTGAACTTATTTTTATTTTATTTCGTGGCATTTTTATGCCGCCTCCTCATACCCATGGCATCTCGGGGCAGCTAACAATACGATAAAACAATAAAATACACTAAAACCAAATCACTTTTAAAATAATTTTAAAAGCCCCCAACCCTAACCCTACCCTCTAATTCCCCACCCCACCAATCTCCCCCCATTTACCCCTCCCTCCCCTCCAAAGACCTGGGCGAACAGCCAAGTCTTGCACGCCCGCCGAAAGGTGAGCATACCCGGGGCCAGGCGGGCTTCCTTCGGAAGGGAGTTCCGCAACCGTGGCCCAACCACCAAGAACGTCCTCTCCATGGTGGCCCCCGCCTTACACGGGGGACCTCCAGATAGGCGCCCCCAGTGGTTCGGAGGGTCCGTCCTGAGTCACGGAAGGTGAGGCGGTTCCCGAGATAAGAGGGGCTGAGACCATATAGGGCTTTGTATACCAATACTAGCACCTTGAACTTGGCTCGGTACGCCATAGGCAGCCAGTGCAGAGAACGAACGGAGCGCTGGTGTAATGTGCTCACGGCGACCCGTCCCCATAAGGAGACGGGCCGCCGCATTCTGCACCAGCTGCAGCCTCCGAACCAATATCAAGGGAAGCCCCACATGGAGTGCGTTGCAGTAGTCAAGCCTCGAGGCAACGAAGGCATGGATGAGAGTGGCCAGGTTGGATCTGGAGATGTATGGGCACAGCCTCCGCACCAGATACAGCTGGTGAAAGGCCGCTTTAGCCTGTAAGTACTTAGGCTATATGAATGCAGCCTATAAGTACATAGGAGGCCAAAAGAAAATGTTCAGAATGGCACAGGTCAAAGTAGTGGGAGTAATAGGCAACGAAGGACAATTTTAGTGTTGAGCAGATGTTGGGTTGTTAGTAGTTTAAAGCAATATTAACCCAATGTAGGTCTTCCTCTGTTCCCTATAACTCAAGCTGCAGAGATGTGGAAACTTAGGTTGCTTGCCCATGTTACTGTGCTGGGAAAATGAACAAGAAGCAAACTCCCAGCGGGGAAAGTAATATGAGGCTTGGAACATGGGCACGTGGCTAAAAGCGTAATTTAACTCCTCTCCCATTGTTTTCAATCATGAAAGGTAGGGTTGGATTTTGTGCCCTGCCTTTCGTGATTGAAAACAACGGGAGATGTGTTAAATGACCCTTTTAACCACATGCCCACATTCCAAACCTTGCGTTACTTTCTCCGCCAGGAGTTTGCTTCTCGTTAGTTTCCCCCAGTGCAGTAACATAAGCAAGCACGTTTAAAGTTTTTAATCCTTCCATGTATGGTCATTGTATCAATCGCACTAGTTTTCTTCAGTGAAGAACGGTTTTGAAATCCAAGTGTGATGCTTTTAAACATGAAGAAGTGGCTGGTTGGAAAACTTGAGTGCAGCAAAATGAGACGGTGGAACTCCAGTGGCACTGTGGCATACATTTTGGTCACCGACACCAAAAGCAGAGGGGTAACAAGTATGTACGTAGGAAGCCAAAAGCAAATGCCAAGTTATCCAGAATTAAAGCTGTGGGAGTTGAGAAGCAATGAAGGAAAACTGTTGTTGTTATAAAGCCCTTATTCTTGAAATGGAATTGTCAGCACACCCCCCCCCTTTAAACTGGGGTCCTATTACTTAACTGCTTGTAAACAACCAGAAGGTCCCTATCCTAGCCAGGTGAACGTCCTTTGTCACAAGTCTAACTGTCCCAGGCGTCCTCAAGTTAAGCCCGAGTGGAACCTTCCTTACCCTAACTCCCCAATGTTAACTTACCCCCTGCTGTGGTCCCGGATCTCCCTGGGCTGGGCGGGTTGTTCGCACCTAGCCCCTTTTTGAGGGGTGAAACAAGGGTGAGAGCACCGTTACCCCCTGCTTGGCACATTGTCCACCCAGTGGGTCTGTCCGTTTGCATTAAACTAGGTTTATCTTGTCCCTTTTAGCATTCTTTTTATTATGTGTAATCACAGTAACTAATTAGCAAATGTCAGTTACGTATTGGTAGGTGAGCATATCATAAGTGAACATTAAAAAAAAAAAAAAAGTTCTTCCCTGATTTCATATTGTCTATTTTTTAATTATTTTTATTTTTTAAATTAAAATCTTTGCGGAACAATGGAACAGTGTTATCTGTTCCTTTGCATTGTAAAAGCACTGAATGTTCAGCCAGCCCTAGCACTCTGATTGACTGAACATTCTCATTCTTCATCTTGAATAAAAGGTGCCTTGAGCTGCTGATGCAACGAAAGCTGCCTTGTAAGTCATTGTTAGAAGCTGCTGACTGTTGCATTTTTTTGTTTATATTTCTGTGTCCAGGAGGCAAAGGTAAAGTGTTTTTAAATATACAAAGTTGGCTTTCCAGACCTCCATTCCAGTGGAATGTGTGCTGGTAACTTTTCTCTCCGCTCGAATAAGTGCTTCACAGATAAGTCTGCTTTACTTTTTGTCCAGGCTCAACTGTGGTCATGAAGGCCCCCACTAGGTCTGGGAGGAATAAGCTTTAATGCAGAGTATCTGTAAGCTAGTTTCTGGTTAAACTGACTGTTTGTTTGGTTAGATGATCATTTTTGCAGTGGAGGTACGCTTGTATATTGAAAGGTTATCTGAAATAGACCATTTCCCTACTGCAAGGTACTTTTACAGTACTTCTCTTCATAAAGCCCTCGTGTATAGACCTTTTTCCTTTTAGCACTGTACTCTCCTCTCCTCTCTTGCTGCCACCATCTTTGCCCCAATATGGTTAATTTTTGTGTTCTCTTGCAGCAGCAGGGTTGGACTTGGGCCATGGTGTCCTTCTCTTCTGTATCCCCAGTGTTGATCGTAGCACACGAACCTGTGCTGGCCTCGTTTTATCAATGGGTGTCTCTACATATAACGCATGCCGCTATTCCAGCCGCTTAACACTGAGCAAGCATTACTCTTGTTCACTCAGCCCTGGGAGTCAGCCACAGGGTGAACATGGGTTTGTGGGGGTTTGCTGTCCAGAATAAATCTTGGAACCTTATCAACAAAACAGTCGTAAACAAGGAACAGCTTAAACGTCAATTTACTGCCACTGTCCCGGCATTTGACATTGGGCAACTGGGCTACCATAGAGACATGGGAACTTGATTCCTGTTTCCATGATTAATCACTGATGTGCCTAGGTTTGCTTGCCAGTTTTGCTGTGGGCTCGGTATGCTCAGTTGGGAACGCTGGCCTTATTTATGCTGCCACTGGATGAGCTCTCGCTGGTATTCCGCAGAGTGGCAGCGTGAACTCTGCCTTGAGATAGCATCACGAATAATAGCGCAGAACATATTTGTCTCATGGGTAACATGTAGACACACCCAATGTTGCTGCTGCTCTAGCACAATTGTCAGTGTCAGAGTTTATTTACACTTTCACTCAAACCACTTGCTGCATTTTAGAGCCCCAAATTACCTAGCTTGGGGAGCATTGGTGAAGTTAAGTCCCGCCTCAGCGTGATAGCTGACAGGTTGGACCCCTTCCTGCTGTGCAAGACCAACAAAAAGAATTGTAGGAATAAGATAGCAGCAAATTTGCACCTAAAAGTTGTTGTTGTTGTTGTTGTTTTTTACTGATAACCCTGAAAACAAGAGGTCCCAGCTCAAAAGAAATGAGGGCCGTAATTCATGATGGTTACATTGTCCAGGACGCATGCGAGGCGAGACAGACAACTGCTACTGCTAGTTCTTGGCCTCAAAGTTATTTGGCTTTTCCCTGGCTGAAAAAGTGACTAAAGCAACCTGTTACTTCATGGGTATATTCTCCCATTTCCATCGGGGAGTTTCATTTTGTTGTTCATACCTGTTACCCATTGAAGGGGGAAAAGAGGCATGTTTTCCATTGCAAACCGCGGCTCGCGCATTGCTTTGAAACAGCATTGGTAAAACCCTGTGCGACTTTTCTAAAAGCGGATTATTTAAATCTGCATGCAGAGTGGCACGTCTAAAAACGCGCTAGGACTCCTTGAGCCAGATAGGAGTTGTGGCAAGGGGTGTGCTCAGGATGGGGAAAGAGAGAGCATCCAAATCATTGATCTATGCCATGAACCATCCCCAATCCTTGTGTGCATGCCATTCCCTTCCCCGAGCTTGCTCTTTAGGGGCTGTCAATAAAGTGTCACACTAGTTTGGGGGAGGGGACTTGGGGGGATGGGTAGGAACAGTCTGACAATGTGTGACAAGCGGGGGGGGGGGTATTGGTCACAGTGTGACATCACAACCATATGCTTGCTTCTCTAGCCCAATCTCTTTATCTAGGTAGGTGTAGGTACATTTACTTTTCTGTCTTGCCCTCTCTACATCTCTTTCCATTGACCTTCATCTTTCCCTGTTGTGCTCCATCTTCCCTTCCTGCTGTCCTCGTATACTAATTATTTCCTGTGCCTGTTGTGGGCTTTCTTTTGCTTCCAGACTCATCCTATTCTCTCTACACTGTACAGATGTCGTCCTGTCCTGCCACAAGCCCCACCCCGTTTTCCTCCAAAGCCACAAGCCCCACCCCATTTTCCTCCAAAGCCACAGAAAATAAGGAATACGGAGTAAAGATGCAAGAGGCTGCACAGACTGTCACTTTAGCCTGATTTCTCTATTCTGTGAAGTATAGGTGTCCCTAAAGTTTGGGGGGATCTAAGGGGGACATAAGGCTCCAGATACAGACAGAAAGGACTATGGAAAACAAATTTTAAAATGGCAAATAGCTGATGGATTGTTCTGGGAAGTACTGGAAGATTTCTTGTAACTCATTTTTCAGTTGAATTTGTTTGAAAACTAAATGATATTTTACATATAATAAATGGGGTTCTACATGGCTGGTATTAAAATGTGTGCAAGAAGGGAGGGGTGTGATTTGTGTGACTGTAAGGTATATTAAAATTGGGAGGGGGGGGAGCACAACATACTTTATGAGCAGCCCCTTAAGTGCTTGAGGATAGGGACCGGATCCCTGGGCCAGATCCAGGAACTGGAAAGGGGCCAAATGAAAAACAGTTGTAGTCTGGATTTGGCCCATGGGCTAGAAGTTCCCATCCCCCGAGCTACAGGATGTGAATTCAAGTACACAAAGTGAGCTGCTGAGAGAGTTTTCTTCTTTCAGCTGTAGTAATGTTCCTTGGCACAAAACTTTTTTTAGATTAGGAAACTTTTATTTGAGATGTAGAACAGAAATATAATAGGCCACCATTTTTCCTGGCTAAAAAACAAAATTGCCTCCTCTTAGGCATTTGATTCTTTTTTTTTTAATCTGTTTAAAACCAGCTTCATTCTGGTATCATGGCTTTGTAACGTTGCTGATTGTTCCAGTCTCAGGATTGCGCGCGGCATGACTGAGGATAATGTGTCTCTATGTTGTAGAATGTGCCGTAAGCAGAGAAAATAGACTTGTGTCTCGGGGACGCGAAGCAGGGAGGTGAGAAATGCATCTCCTTTCTAGGATTTCTTTGACTTGGTTAAATGTTATCAGGAGGAGCCTGCGTGCAGCTGTAACGTTGTACAGAATGCATACCTTCCAGCCAGCTACAGCAACCAGGATTCCCACCCCCACCCCCCTCCTCTTCCTCAGAACCGGCTTCTGAAAGAGCTGCCTCATCCCTGCTGTCAGAAGGAGCAGTTTCCTGAATGCATGGGGTTTGAGTCATTTTAAGTAGACTAAGCTTTAACTCCTCCCTAACCAGGCTTGGGTTTGTGGGTAGCTGTGAGAAAGGAAAGAGGGGAGGGGGTAGTCAGGGAAGAGAGGTGGTTGTTAGGGCATTGGATTCATGGAACTACTGTACCTAATCCGCAATGTATTGCCTGCTCTAACTGCAGCACCAGAGTGAGCTTATTCAGCTCAGCAGCTCGTATTTCACTTGTTAAATCGACAGCCTGTTCTAATGAGAACTCGGACCTCTAAGCAAGCACTTAGTTAAGGGGGGAGGGGGAAAGGCTGCATGGGAGAAGGAAGTGGTATTAGTAATGAGCAGCAAAGAAGTTCAAGTGCTTAAGTTGCATGTGGATGACATCAGCTGCTGTGAGGCAGGGCTATTGAGAGATTTGGCAAAGAAATCCGAATTGAGGGAACACGCATGCTTTCGGCTCTGGCATTTTCTTTTTCTCTCTTTTTTTTCTTTGAACTTTTTAATATGGGGAGTTTTTAAACATATGTGGGTGGTCATAAAGAGAACCCAATTTTTTCTGAGTATCCCCCCCCCCCCCAAACTGGAGAGTGGGGGAAAATAATTTGGAAGTCTGATAGTGTGTGGGGAAATGATTACATCAGTCCCAGGGAGGGCTAGGATTGGTCTGCACAGTGTGGTTTGATTCACTACCTAAAAGATTGTGTGTAACCCTTTGAGTGGATCTCTGGAAGAGTTGCCTGCCTCTCCAGGAACAGCACCCACGACAGGGGTTACGTGACAGGTACGGTACAGTAATCCACTGGCACCACAAACCCCTTGAGCGCTCGTAGTTTGGTCTGCAAAGGGTTGGAAGAGGCAGAGACCAAACTCTTTCAAGAAACAATCTATACTTAAAATGCCATCTTGTTCTTCTGACTGCTGCCTTTTACGTGCTGTTGAGGTAAGATATTTTTATTTTTTTTCTTTTCATGTCAAATTACCTTCAAGGTTTCTGGTGGATTAAATATTTCTTGCCTTGCCAGGATGCAGAACGTTTTAACATGGGAGGGTTACATTCTGATATGGTTTGATTTTTCTGGTGGAACACTTTCGCAGTAAGTGAACACTAAGCTGCACAATGCTAGCAGGAAAGCATCTGTACAATTCAGGGGTTTGAAAGAGACTGGTGACATGTTCTCTGTTTAACAATTCATATGTACAGCATATCCACATTTTAATCCAGTCCCCTCCAACCTATGATAAAGGTGGAAGGGGGGAGGGAGGGAAGGAAGGGAGAAGCATGGATAAAGCTAGAAATTGAAGTGCAAGTGAAACTTCCTACAGTGAAACAATCAAAAGTTAGTCATGAACAAGGTACGGCCATATTTTTTTTTTCTTTTTTAAAGTTGAATTGCAAAACCCAAACTGGGTGGTTTGAGTTAATTTCTTTTTTCTGAAATGTCTCTAAAGCACTGTGCTGGCTTAGTTTTGTTTTTATATTTGCCTTTAAATTGCTGCAACGAGGAATCTCTGGTCACTGTCTTGTTAACATGGCTATGCGAATGCTGTCCAACCTCCATTTGGAGCTGGTTGGGGGGAGGGGAAGAAAAAGTATTATAAAGTAAATCATGTGCCGCTTGTGCTGGCTGCCAAGATGCCTGGAATTGAAACAAGGAGAGATGTCATGTACGGTAGCTGTAATGGGTTTGCATATTTTGTTTGTTTTATTTATTCCAGAATGCAAGGCCATTGATCGGTAAGTGTATCCTTTGTGTTGCAGGATGTAAAAGTCTTTAGTGAAGATGGGACAAGCAAAGTGGTGGAGATTCTAGCAGACATGACAGCCAGGGACCTCTGCCAGCTGCTTGTTTACAAAAGTCATTGTGTGGATGATAACAGCTGGACTCTAGTGGAGCATCACCCTCTCCTAGGATTAGTTAGGGACCGGTCCAGGACGGCAATGCTGTTTTAACGTTGACTGTTTCAATGTGTAACGATAACTTAAGGGGGTATCCTTCCCAATTGATTGATTCTGGATTCTGCAACCCATTTTTATCAGAAAATTAGGTGAACTGACTCTTTGCTGCAGTTTTATAGCTACTGTTAAGCTAATGCATTTCTGTCTTCTCTCTCTCTGGTCTTCACACTGGTGCTTTTGTTACCTTGCTTATAACTGTGGCTGTAGCAAATAAACAGCTTAGGCAAATGAAGCTTGATCCCTAAAGAGTCCTGGCCTTGTGAATCAGCTCAGCTCATCACCAGCTGGGAGACCTGGGCGATTAGTCTGAGTCTTGCATACCTACAGTAAGCTTAGGAAAGCTGGCCACTGGGGGGTGTTGGGGGGTGCTGGCTGAACTTGACTGGATGGTGGAGGAAATGAGGATGGTGGTACTTGTAATAGCCAGGCAGTTCTTTGGGCCCAGCTTTGGCATCTTCTCTGTAGGCAGCAGCTCTTCCACCTGATTGAAATTAAGGTGCCATGGTTACAGTTGGCAAGTGGAAGAACTATGGGGAATTAAATAACATTAAACCGATTCATAATTGCAGTACCTGCAAGAATCTCATGCTAATTTATTTGGTGCTTATTCTGTGGAACTGATTAGCAGAGATGCTAAGCAGGATGCACATCATAGCATGTTGCTCTAATACTTCATGGGCTAAAGAATAATTCCTTTTAAAGCACATGGCACTTGAAGTATTATTGTAGTACAGGATTGAGCTGCTGCCTCTTTTTTTTTCTCTTTTTTTTTTTCTTTTTCAAGGGAAGGAAGGGTATGATTAGGCTGAAAAGAAGTAGGCAAACCATTAACTGTAATCGCATGCACTGAAATTGTGAGCGCTATTAGTGCCGTTCAAAGATCTTTTAAAATGTGAATGCTTTAACTGAAAACCTAACTATAAAAGGAGATGAGTGAGTTGCTGTAACAACATCCTAAGTCAGAAGGGAAACCTCGGGCCCAGGGGCCAAGTGCAAGCCATAGCTAGAATTTATTTCGTTTCTGTCCAGTTCCTGGCCCTGGCCCCTGGATCCAGTTCCTGTCCCCAAATACTGAAAGAGTAAACTTGGGGGAATGGAGCAGAGATGAGGGCATGCACACAAGGACAGGGAATGAATCCATAGCACAGATCCATGATGTACGTGGACCCTCTTCCTTCCTTCATCCTGAACTTGCTCCATCAGCATCCCCACCTCCAATTTCTATGCGCCCTTTGGAGCTTGTACTAATTTTCAAAGTCACTCCTTGGAGGGAGAAGATTCCTAACCCCTACCCAAAATGAGCATCCGTAAACACAGATATATGAACTGTATTGGAAACGTACCTATTCAAAATGTCTTGTAGTTTAACCCAATTATAAAATTCTTCAAATTGGGTTTTCAGCTAAAGTCAAGGCAGCATGAGCATCAAATCATTTGGCAAATTTCTGCATTTTGGTAAGAGCACAAGAGAAAACCATGCACAAATTACACAATCACCACTTCATCCCTGTGCTACATCTTAATCAGCTTCTTAAAATGTTTAGTTTTATTGATGCTCATTAAACTACCAGGCACTCCTTTCTGGATTCCCTTTCCCATCATTGCTGATTACCAAGGTATTGTGTAAACAGAAGCTTTCTCCTTTTGTAACCAACATCCTTCTCCTGCCAGATTCATTCAGTGATGCCACAATTCAGTGTTTGTGACATCACAATAGCTTCCATGGTGACTAATTGTGCTGTCAAACTCTGGTGTGTGACGTCTCTGAATGAATCGGGCAGGAGGCTGATTAGGAAATCAAAAGCTTCTGTTTACACACAAATAACTTGGTAATTAACAATGATGGGAAAGAAGCAATATACCTATCAGTCTGCATTTCTATACACTGGAACCTGCAGATAAGGGAACTGGTTTTTATAGCTGAGCACAATGTTGGTCCCATTCAATGAAATGGGATGTATAAGCAGAAGCTGTAATCACAATGAAACTCTTCCATGGAGCAAATTACTACTGCACAAAGGTTGTACGGTTGGCTATACTGAATATCCATGTTAAAACTGTTACACTGTATGACCTAGAGCAGGGGTTCTCCACCTGGTGCTACCTCTGACCTAGAGTGTACGCACACATGACATTTTACCGCAAAAGGGTCCTTAGGCCATAAAGGAATGCCAAGTGCATGGGTAACTTGTTATGGGGATAGATTGCAGAAGATGGACTACTTTGCCATGTTAGTTTCAGATTTAAGCGATGGAGACAACC
Source organism: Sphenodon punctatus (assembly GCA_003113815.1). NCBI lineage: Eukaryota > Metazoa > Chordata > Lepidosauria > Sphenodontia > Sphenodontidae > Sphenodon > Sphenodon punctatus. Next base: position 4,330,452 of record QEPC01000715.1, read on the forward strand.
AGCCTTTCTAGATCCCTGAAAGCACTTAGTAGAAACTGCCACGTAAAAGGAAACTTATCTGAATTCTCTGCTTCTACTATAGAACAGAACCTTGAATATACATAAATGGAATAACATTAGCACGTTGGGGGCAAGTGGCAGAATTTAAGTTCTCTTGAAAGCAAAGTCTTCTGTATTACTTGGTTCAAAAAAGTTCTGCTTGTGTAACCAAACTATGCTAGACTCTGACAGGGAGAGGGGCTGCTTTAAAGTCTGATTTGTGCCTGCTAAGCATTGCTAAATTGTGGCTCTAATTCCTGAACCCTCCTTCAACACCATATACGCCACAATACAGTTTAGCTGTAGGAGATGCTTTCTGTAGTGCTTCACTTTAGTTCTGCCTGAAAGCACTAGTTTCACTGCTTGGTTGTCCTTGATCCAGGAGGTTTTTTTGTGACTAAATACCTGTTGCATAGTAGGATGTTGCTGACAGAAGTAATGCTCACCCTGGTATCCTACATAGCATGGTGTCCTGCCTGCTTAATTTTTTTTCTCCCACTTGTTCCTCCTGCTCCTAAAGTTAGAGGACTTCAGTTTACAGAAGTAGAATGAACCAGTCCTGGAAACAGACAGGGAGAGGTGCTAGTGACATGGGCATGACTTATTAAGGCGGCTTTTATACGAGGCGCTGAAAAGCGCCTCCTGAGTCCTGCGTTGAGAGAAAAGCCAGCGCAGGGAGTGTTTCCATGCTCCCCGCGCTGCCAGAAGTGATGTGCTCCCCGTTGTCCCCCGCTGCCGCGGTGAGCATGGAAACACTCCCCGCGCCGGCTTTTCTTTCAACGCGGGACTCAGGAGGCGCCTTGTATAAAAGCGGCTTTTAATTAGTCCCTCCTGTTGTACGGCTTCCTTGTAGGAGTAGTGGTTTCTTTAAAGCTCAGCTAGCAATGGGCCTTTATCCTGATTGCTTGCTTTGCATTCCCAGTTATTTGCATACCAACATAGGATTTTTACATGCAAATACCTGCAAACTGTTGTTCAGGGATGCAAATCATTTCTAGCACCAAATTAATTCTGTGTATGAAGGTCAGGTTTTTCATAACTACACAACATTCAATCATGACGTTTATAACTTTGCTGAACTTTATCTCATGGTTGAATATGTAGTATCTTCGTTCTAACATTAATGTTCAAAATCTGAGTCAATCCAACGGTTTTCTGTGAAGTTACATAACTCTCCGCATGCAAGTAACACTATATCACCACACACACGTCTGGACACAGGCTTGTTAAAAGGCATAGTATCAAAACAGGACTCGAATGCACAGTTGAACTTGGAGAAATGAATTGGTAACTAATTGCATTATAGGGTTTTAAGTGGAGGGCTTCTTGGTTCCATGCATCCAAACTTCATTCGATGTAGCAATTTAAAGAAGAGAAAAGATTGGAAATTGTTAAAGGGGTTTGTCTTCAGTCCACTCGCCTTTTTAAATAACCTCCACCGCAAACCCCAGCTTTGGCTTCTCCCTGGCTGTGGCTGGGGTGTGCACTCTCTGATCCCCACTGATCAGTTGTTTGGCCAGGGCTGAGGCTTGCACTGCAGTTGCGAGGTAGGGGGCACTTGCTGCACTCTCCAACTGCCGAGGGCTTGACCAGGGTTGCCAGTTCTCAGGTGCATAACATTTCTCTCAAAGAAAGGTCTGAAACGCACTTTCCCCATGAATTTTCCGCCTCTAAATATTTGTGTTGGGGAACCTGCGGCCTGTGGGCCAAATTCAGGCCACAGCTCCCCTTTATTTGGCCCCTTTCCAGGTCCTGGATCTGCCCCAGGAATCCAACCCCTACACTCAAGGGCTGAAAGAGTGAGCTGAGAAGAAGGGAACAGAGATGAGGGCAGGCACACACGGATCCCTGGCACAGATCCACGATCTGGCCTCTCCTCTTCATTCTCCCCACCTGAGCACACCCTCTCAACCCTCCCACCCCCAAGTTCTCTGGGTCCTGTGGAGCTTGTACTAATTTTCAAAGTGGCCTATGGGGGATTTCCCCCCCCCCCCCCAATACATACCGTAGCTTAACCTTCAAGTTAAAAATACAGAACAATCCAGCATTAGCTGAAATGCAAAAATCAAGCTGGCTGTTTCTGACTGCTGCATAAACACCATTAACAATTCCATGAGTGGAAATTACTGAACAATTCTGATGCCAGAACAGAAGAGCAAAATTCACTAACTCCACAGTTTGAACAGTGCTAAAACTGAGGTGGGTCTGGGGGCGTGAACTAAACCTTTCACATTATGAAGAAACCAGGGAGGCCTATGAATAAACATGAGGCAGAGCTGATGGGTAAGAAGGTGCTAGATTTAGTCATTTTAAACCGTAACAGCATTTTAAGGCAGTCTGACATGATCAAGCCTTTTTCTCTCATGAAAGCTGTGCTACCCTCCCATGGTAAAAGAGCACGTTCCTAGATTGTGAAAAGCTCTGTTATGGTGGGTGGACACATGGAACTGCTGCTACCATTATTGATCAACATTTGGGGGATAATCAAGAGGCTTGCTTACATGGACCCCGGTGTGTGGCGCACAGCCAGAATATGCATGCTCACCAGCTGCGTGGGTTAAAAGTGCAGTCCTGGCCTACGCAACCCACCCCGCGTGGCTGTGCTGGGCTTGGGGCACCACATGCGTGTCTGAACGGGCATGTTCTGGCTGTGCGTTGGGGTCAGCGTAAGCAGGCCGCTGGATTGTCCCCATAATCTCTAGAACTGAGTGGTGGCTTGGGGCTGGAACAGAGGAGCTCCCTCATGCTTGGAGCTTGACAGCAATTGGGGCTATGCACTAGGAGTGGGACACAGGGCCTTTTTCTGGTTTTGGTTGGTTCCCCCCCCCCCCAAGTTCTTGGGTTCCTGATTTTTTTTGTTCTTTTGGTTTATTTTCAGATTCGTTTTTCCCCATTGAAGTCAATGGGAAATGTGTTCCCATTTACTTCGGTGGGAAGGGGAACATGACCGAAGAACCAAAAAACAAAACTAGGGGTCTGGGACGGGGGGAAAACCCTCCCTAATTCCCTCTACCCCATCCTCCTGGGACAGGAGGTCCAGCCAAAAATCAGGAACTGTAATGGCCTGATTTTCAGACCCTTTTGTTTCAAACTGAAACAGCTGTTTTCAGACTGTTTTGGTTAAAACCAAAATTCCTACCCCTAGTAAGCATACTCACCTTGTTGGGTGGAGGGAATTAACCATTAAGGTGTTACATTAACCATGGGGGAAAGAAACCCCCTGGTACTCACTACAGTGTCATCCTGTGGTAGAGCAACATGAACCTGGCTGCTCCGTGTTTATGCTCCCGCCTGTGGACTCTGAACAGCAGGAGGATCCAATTGGGGAGCAGCATGTACGTTTGTTCAGGCTTCTTCATTGTGGAAAGGCGTAGTAAGTACTAGGGGTGGGTTACTGTGGTAACCAGTTTTACTGCTGGTGAAACTGAACAGACTTTCTTTCATGCAATGAAAAAAGACGTTCATGGCATGTTATCTTTTCAGCTGCTCTGTGGATCTCCCAATGAGTTGCCAAGATTGTTGCCGACAGAAAACCTCCCTCAGGCCCATGTGGCTTCCAGGACTAGTGCCCAGGTCTGCTTGAGTAAATGTAACACTTGCCCCTGCGTTGAGTGGCAAGCATTCCATGTAGAGACACTTAGTACAGTGTCTCTATGTAGAATGTAAGCTTTGGGGCTGCGCATGCCTGAGGAAGGGCCCTTTGTGGCTGAAAAGCTTGCATAATCTCACCAGCAGAAGTTGGTCCAATAAAAGTGATGAACTGAACTGCTTTGTCTCCATTCTTACATTTGGGATTAACAAGGTAAACTGTCTCAACTTCAGTGAAGTGGTTTTTCGAAAAGCTCCCATCTCTAGCTGTTAGCACAAACACAACAGGTTCTGAGGTTAAGGTGTGTTTTTGTTTAACTGCTCTTTCCTCTCTATCTAAACCTCATAAAATGGTACACCTCCTTGGTGTGTGCCATTAAAGCGATGGGACTGTTATCTCCACTGGTGGTGAAACCGCTGTCAGGCTCTGCTTACCAGCTGAGCCTCTCTGCAGGGCAAGTACAGCCTGCCACATTCAGCTGACCCATGCAAGCTTCCCGAACCCCACACTGCCTCTTGATTGGTCCAGCCTGTAATCAGCCCCTATAAAGCAATGGCGGGAAGTGTCTTTGAGGCTGCCTAACACATCTACTTGTTGCAGTAGCCTTGTTCCTACCACACACTGAACTCTCCTTGCTCTGCTTCCCTGCTGCTCCTAGACCCAGCTCTCCCTTTCTCTCAGCCTCTCCACAGCTGACATCCTCCCTACACATCTGTCTTTTAGTCCTTCCTGCTCCAGTTCTCTCACCCCTGTTCCTTCCAGGGGTGGACTCTGGACTAGATACTGGGCCCTGTGTTTGGACTGCCCCATGGCAGAATTTTGACAGTGGCCTGCGTAATGACTCTGCTTTTCCACCCAGGATGATTTCATGACCCCAGTCCTGCTACTAGGCCAGATCATCCACATCCTGGTCTTTAAAACCGCTTGAGAAATTGTCCTGCACATTTGTAAATTGCTTAAGGTTTTTCCAGTCACTGGAATTCATAAGCTGCTTTATGCGTGCTCGTTTGTTATCCCAAATCCTTGAATAGAATTTTTAAAGAGATGTGCTCAGTCAAAAAAGCATCGTTTTAAAGCTGCACTTATAGTTAGGTCAGTGTTCTTATAACCTGATGTTGCCTGCAGTCCCCTCTGTGGCTTGTAGCTCAGTTGGGGAAGCTGCTAGTTTGGGGAAGGGGCAACGTTGCACACGTGTATGCATCTTTGCTCTTCCCCTCCAAGACGAGAGCTCTCGCCCTGTCCTTGAAATGCCTAATTATAGTCTAATTTTATAGGGTGTAGAAACTCATTCCCCCACAGACTTTAACTTCAAGTCAAACTTCCTGAGGCAACAAAAGAATACTGAACTGTTTGGAATGTTTCTTTTGTCTTTTTTTACCGTAATAAATAGAAACTTTTTTATTTTCTCCCTACAGAGAGATGCTTAGAAGATCATGAGCTTGTCATCCAAGTGGAGTCCACACTGGGAAGTGAAAGCAAATTTTTATTCAGGAAAAATTATGCAAAATACGAATTTTTTAAAAATCCTGTGGTGAGTCTTCTCTCTCCCCCCCACCCCCTTTTTGTTTCTGCCTAGTCACTAAAACACCCTGACTTATTTATATATGCATTTCTGTGCACTGCCTAGGACATGGGTGGGGAAATCTCTGGTCCAAGACTATTTTTCATGTGGCCCCTTTCTAATTCCTGAATCTGGCCTCTGGATCCAGTCCCTACGCTCAAGCACTGAGTGAACTTGAAGGAAGGAAGCAGAGATGAGGGCATGCACTCATGAATCTATGATCTGAACCCTCCCCTTCCTTTTCCCATCTTGAGCATACACCTTAGGTAGCCCTGTCCCCAACTTCTATCAGACCCATGGAGCTTGGACTAATTTTCAAAGTGGCCCATGCAAGGAAAACGTTTCCCATACCCTACAGGAACTATGGAGGCCCAGTCTGTACTAAGTGCTACCGTAATGTTAGTGGATATAAGCAAGCTTAAATGGAAGAGAGAAACAGCTTCCAGGTAGTGCTGTAGGGATGACTCCAAGGGGCAGCAGATGCTCCCCAAAATATTTTTCACTCCACCCACCCACCTGACTAGAGCTTTACAGCAAACTGTCAAACACAGTCAGACATATCCAGCTTTGTTAATAAGGTAAATAAATTAGTGACAACATTATTTACCTCCGTTCTGTAAAGTATGTATTTAGCAAAATCCTTGCTCTCGCAATAATGGTCTTCGCCATCCCTTTGCATCGCCTAACTAGTTGCTCTAGAGTCGCCCTTGCAGTGCTAATGAGAATTAACACTGTCTCCCAATGCCACTTAGTTTTGTAATCTTTTGCCCCAAATGAAACACCTGGTGGTTGTCAGAGTGCCAAAATTATTCTTGAGGTTTTTTTTAATGAATTCCCATAGAAGAAAAGGAGAGCCCAGCTCAGTTTCTCTAAGACCACAGCAGCTCAACTTGTTGTTTTGAAAGTTATTAGTTGATTGGAAGAAAGTTGCCTAAATAATGTGCCATAGGCAGACCTCTGTGTCAGCGATGAAGAAGCCTGTTGGTAGCAGCAACAGCACTTGACTCTCACGCTTAGTTTCCTTTTAAGTTATACCTAAGTAGTGCCATGCTGGGTCAGACCAGTGGTCCATCCACCTTCTGTCGCTTCAGAGAAGAACACAACTGGTCATAACCAGGGTTCCTTGTTTTTCGCAACAAAAAATTGGAAATTCTCTGATTTTAAAAAAACAACAATTCTCTGATTAAAAAAACAACCCAAATCTGTTTTTCTGTGATGAAATGTAAATGCTAGTTTCCCTTTCCACCACTATATATAGGTATAAGTTAGAACATCACATTTTATTGTAATATTTTCATTTTTATGCAATTTTGCAGCTACCTGTCCCACCAAGAGTCAAATAAATAAATAAATCGAGGCCTGTCTCACACGCACACGTCTTTAGGTTGCTTCTCCTCCACTGCCCTGTACTCACTGCCTCCTGCTTCCAGCCTTGTCCCAGAACACCCTGCCAACCAGAAAGGGGGACCATTTAGAAGTTGGCGCTTGGGGAAGCTGCTACCGGTCCAATTAGGCCCATCTCAGCTCCACTCTGCATCCTCACTGCCCCGTGCTTGCTATGTCCTCCTCCCCAACCTGTGTTTGCCTTTTTTCTGCTAAATTCTCTGGGGAAAAAGCAGAATCTCTGTTTTTCTCTGAAAAAGGCAAAATCAGTTTTTCTCTGGTTTTCCATCACAAAGAGAAAACTAGGAACCCTGGTCATAATGGAGTGAACCATTCCTTGTTGTTTACTTCCAGCTCTCAACAGTCGGTGGTTACATTACCTGACTGACTTAACTAATAAACAGCAGTAGTTCATGGTAGGTGAGCCTACTCGTTGACCTATTTTCATGACTTTCCTTTTTGTCCTGTATGTGTCAAGGTGATCAGGAGAATTATTTTGTGTACCAAACATCAGTTGGTGTTGCATTGTACAACTGGAATGTTTTATAAGAGCCTAAAAGCTCTTGTGACTACGTAGCTGTCTTACACCTTGTGTGTGCAAGTTAGAAAGCTAGCTCTAAATAATGTCCAATGGGTATGTAACTATGTGTACGAAAGCTATTTTTTCAAAGCTAAATGACTTGGTTATGATACCTAAACCAGTGGTAAACAAGGAATAGAATCCAGAATCCTCTGCTTCCAGTCCCATGCTTTAACCACTAGTGGTGCCTCCTTTTAGAAGAGACCATAGCACTGGATGTACTAGTCTTCACTGATATTTATGCTGCTAGCCTAGAATTTTTATAATTTGTCTCTCTGGGTAGTGAAAAGGGGATTCCTCCTCAGCCAGCCCGTAAGGTTAGTACCTTACACAAAAATAGAGGTGTGGTGGCCCAACTGGTTAAGACTCCCTGAAGACTATGGGTTTAAGTCCTGCTTGGTCTCTCATTGGATGGCTGCCTCCAGTTCACCCACCTGTGAATGGATTGATTCACTGGGCTGAGGATGTTGAAGGTGGTTGGATGTGGTGCTGGCAAAATCACTCCCTTGTGCATCATAGGCCACACAAACTGGTGTGCCCTTAACCATGCCAGACCAATTGGTCACATGGCTAGGGGCAGACTTTAACGTCTACAAAATGATGATTAGAGAAGCCACTGAGGGGACTGCAGGCAACTATGGTTTATGAGAGCACTGACCTAGCTATAAAGGTTGGCTTGGCTTCTGCTGCTGGGGCATGGACTTTGAGATCTGGTGCTGCCTACCTCCCCCACTTTTAAAAGCCTTCAGACAGCTGCCTAAAGCAGGTGCCAAAGGCTACCTGCAGTTTGGCAGCCGTTAGACAGAGGCTGGGGTCTGGGTCAGTTTTTTGTATTTTGTGGTGTTTTAGTTGTATTTTAATGGTTTTTAAAGGGATGTTTGTTGGGGGAGGATTGAGTGAGGGTAACTATGGGGGGGGCCATTGTCCCCCAGTGATGGGGGGCATGGGCAGGGGTCGGTGCAAGGGGGATTGTGCCATAGCCCTTCTGTTTAGAGGGCAGCACGTATGCATGGGGGCTCAGGGATGGGGAGGAATGGCATGACCACCCAGTGAGAGGGGGGGCACAGTCAGGGATTTTTTGAAGATGGGAGAGAAAATGGGGGTGGGTGGGATGGGTTGAGGGAGGAGGATAGGGGTGTGGGGTTGAAGTTGGGGTGGGAGGGAGGTGTTTTATTGCAAAGGGTTGATTTGGGTGGGGAGTTATGGAGGGATGCATTACCCTTCGGTGAGGGGGTGGGCATTAGACACGGGGCACAGGGAGTGGTTTGTGGGGGGGGGGAGTAAGGTTGGGTTTCCTGCCCGCCTCGCTGGCCAATACCTCGCCAGGGATATCTGCCTCGAGGTGTGCCCCCTGGCTTTCAGTGGAGTTGGGGGATTGCTTTTGAGGGGGGTGTTTGGGGCAGCCTTGGAACCAATTGGAGTCAGATTGGACATGGGGAGGTATGGTAAGGGGGAAGGAAATACCAGCATGGGTACAGGGGTAGGCACTTGGTGTCTGTCCCCCTGGCTACCTCTACTCCTGTCTTGGGATATTTATTTATTTATTTTATTTCATTCAATTTGTTAGCCATCCCCTCATGCCTATGGCATCTCGGGGCGGCGTACAATATTATAAAACCCAATAACAATAAAAAACAACAATAACCCAAACCCCGACAACTTAAAACATCACTAAAAAACCAAACACACACACCCCCCCTCCCCTCCGAAGACCTGGGCGAACAGCCAAGTCTTGCAAACACGTTGAAAGGCCAACAGGCCCGGGGCCAGGCAAGCCTCCTTCGGGAGGGAATTCTATAATCGCGGCCCGGCCACCGAGAATGCCCTCTCCATTGTGGCCCCCTGTCTTACACAAGGGGCCTCCAGAAAGGCACCCCTGATGGACCGAAGGGATTGCTCTGAGGCATGGAGGGCGAGGTGATCCCCAAGATATGAGGGGCCTAGACCGTGGAGGGCTTTATAAATCAATACTAACACCTTGAATCTGGCTCAGTATGCTATAGGCAGCCAGTGCAGAGCACGGAGCACTGGTGTTATGTGCTCACACCGCCTCGTCCCCGTCAGGAGATGGGCCACCACATTCTGCGCTAACTGCAGCCTCCGAACCAGAAACATGGGAAGCCCCACAGAAAGATCGACCAGACGGTGCCTCCATAACCTCGTGCCCCTCGCTTACTGCTTCCAATCCAGTGTCGAAGTTACTCTGGATCTGAGCGATCTTGTCTGCGAAGTAGATGACAAACTCCTCACAGCAGGCCTGGGACAAGTCCCCGTCCAGGTGGAGGGAGGCCGGACTGACCAGCCCCCACACCACTTGGAATAGCTCCGCTGGACGCAACTTTGCAGATGCTATGAGTGTTGCAAAGAATTCCTTCTTTGCTGTCCTCACAGCCTCAACATAGGACTGCAAATGGGCCCTATGGAGAAGTCGATCAGATTCAGAGCGAGTCTGATGCCAGCATCGCTCTAGTCTCCTACTTACCTGTTTCATACACCGCAGCCCCTCAGTAAACCAAGGGGCCCTGCGGTGACGAGACGGAGGCAGTAGACATCTTGGAGCCACCCATTTGGGGATCGAGGCCAGTGGACCCTCTGATCTGTCACTGATGAGAGATCAGTGACTAATTAAAAAATCGCCATCCATTACCTCATTCAGGATGAGGTGGATGACTCTTATACATTACTGAGATCTAGCTGGATGAGACTTCTGGGCCTATACAGCATCAACCTAGGATTGGAGGCCAAGGGGGTAGAGTGGCAGTGGTCTATAAAGACAAACTGGTCTATCAAAGGTCTATCAAAGGTATCCATTGTCTGATTTGTCCAACATAGTGTGTTCACCTAGTGTTTGAGGACCAGGATAGGTTGGGAATTCTTCCTCTGTCTCCGGCTAATCCTCCACACGGGTAGCTCTGCGGATGGCCGCCGGGAGGCAGAAGAAGAAGGTTTTCCAATGTGCATACTTGTAGAGCTAGCCCCGACTCTCCTCAGTCCGTCTTCTGCCGTCGGGAACGCGTTTTCTTCTCCCTCGAACTTAAAGATGAAAAGAAGAGGAAAACGAGTTAGAAGAGCTCGCGAGCCCACAGGAAATCAGGGTGAGTGTTAGTGAACGGGTGGGGCATCAAGGGCAGCGGAATCCCTGAACCTCGGGTGATCGCACAGAAGCCCGGCCGGTTCCCTCGCAAAGTGCCTGGGAGCAGGGGGAGCGTCGCCGGCAGCTTTCCCCCCCGATCTCGCCGGAGCAAGACCAGCAATAGTCTCCTCCCACCTGGGGAACAGCACTGCACAGCGGGAGCTGATTCCAGCCACAGCGCATCCCCTTGCAGCAGCGGGTAACCACATGGGCAGAGATGGAGGGGACACAAGGGAACGGAGCGCACCAGGCGGCAGCAGACCAGGAGAGCACGCAAGTAGATATGCCATTCCTGGCTGCAACAGTGGGAAAGATCCTGCAATCACTAGACAAACTATGTGACTTGCAGAGAAAAGGGTCTCACAACAACCCCTCCCGCACCCCTAAGATACCCAGAGGAAGTGCAGGAAAAGTTCCTCGCAAGGCGGGAAGCAGAAGGGCAAAGGCCCCACAGGGGGGCACCATAGCAAGACTGCTAGAATCCTCTCCTCCTCCTGAGGAGAGTGCCGCAGAGATCAGGCTCACTCAGAGAGAGCCTCATGCTCGGAACAAGAGTCAGGGCAGGAGTGGGGTGAAGGGGAAGGCACAAGTTTCCATGATCCCTTGCCAGACCCCAGGGAAAAGGATAGACAGTGTCCTTTCACCTATAGGGAGGAGTTCTTAGCGCAGACCACCTCAGACCCTTGCAGCACCTGCTGCGTCCTATGCAAACAGAGCTCTGACTAGGACTCAACCCATGGGTGACAATTCCTCGGTGGTTCAGACAATTAATGTCTTGGTGGTTAAGAGCAGAAACCTTTGCCACAGGAACACCATTGGTGGAACCAAGTCGAGAGGTGGTCACAACAGATGCCAGCCTCACGGGATGGGGAGCTCGCTCTGGGACCAGGTTAGTCCAGGGGCTCGGGAGCGAGGTTACAGTATAAACTTCCTGGAACTCTGAGCTATCAGGCTGGCGCTGAAACAACTGTCTCAGAGCTTCACCAATCGCCACATCCTAATTTACACAGACAACACAACAGCCAAGGCCTATGTGAATCACCAGGGCGGGTCCAGAGCACTCGGCCCTACACAAAGAGGTAGTGAAACTATTTATCTGGGCACAGAAGAACCTGCGCTCCCTGAAGGCCCTCCACGTCAAAGGGCAAGATAACAGGCAAGCAGACTGGCTTAGCCGCAGAACAGTAGACCCACACGAATGGGCTCTACACAAGGAGGTCTTCACGGATCTGGTGGTGAGATTTGGACATCCGATAATGGACCTATTCGCTGGCCAAGAAAACGTGCAGGTACGGAGCTTCATGACCAAGAGTCTATGCTGGGCAGCGGTAGCAGTGGACATGCTGAATCAACCATGGTCAAGAGGGCTGCTTTACGCTTTCCTATCCATCCTGCTAATAGCGAGAACGGTGGCAAAATTAATCAGGGAACAGGCCCAGATGATTCTGATAACTCCACGGTGGCCCAGGAGACATGGCTTTTGGACTTGATAGAGCTCAGCCACACACAACACGCGATACTATCATTAAGGCCGGACCTACTCAGCCAGGGCCCTCTAGCATGCGAAAAACCACACAATTTAAGACTGACAGCATGGCGCTTGAGCACTCAGCCCTGAAGAAGGGATACTCCGAAGCAGTCCTCTCAACCCTGCAGCAGTCCAGACGACCAGCGACCAGGAGGTCATACGGGGCTACCTGGAAAACCTTCGTTCTATGGGCAAGGGAGAGGGGCTATGATCCCTATAGAGCGGAGATTGCATCCATTCTACAATTCCTGTAAGAAGGTCTGGACAAGGGTCTGAAACCTAACACCCTGACTAGGCAGGCAGCAGCAATTGACTCAGTGCTTAGGTCAGTAACAAATAAGCAGGTGTTGTCACATAGGCATGTGCGATAGTTTTTGAAGGCAGCGAGGGTGATCTCCCCCTTAGTTATACATAGATGTCCCTCATGGAGTTTGAGCCTTGTTCTGGACGCTCTAACCAGACCACTTTTTGAACCTTTAAGACGTGTTTCTTTATACATGCTATCTCTTAAGGTGGTGTTCCTACTGGCAGTTACCTCAGCCAGAAGGGTATCGGAGTTAGGGGCTCTGTCTATAGAAGAGAACTTCTGTACCTTTCAGGATCAATCGGTGGTCCTCCGGGTAGACCGGGCCTTCATCCCTAAGGTAAACTCTGCTTTCCATAGGGGCCAGGAAATAATTTTGTCTTCCTTTTGCCCTAAGCCTTCTCATCCAAAGGAGAAGATATGGCACACGTTAGATGTCAGGAGAGCGCTAAAAGTTTTCCTGAATAGGACTCAGGGGCTCAGGTCTACTACAGCTCTGTTTATAAATATCAGACCGGGTAGGGGAGGATCGAAAGCTTCTAAAACTCTCCTGTCAAAATGGGTAAAACAATTCATAAGCACATAAGGCTAAAAATAGGGTTCCACCCATTCATGTATGGGTGCACTCGGTAAGGAGTGCAGCCACTTCCTACCTTTAAGGCAAAGGCTTCTTATGACGAGATATGCAGGGCAGCAATGTGGTCATCTCTGCACACCTTTGTCAGGCATTACAAGCTGAATGTATTCAAGTCCGCAGAAGCGGCGTTTGGCAGAAGGGTGCTGCAAGCAGTGCTGGATTCCCCTAGCGCTGTTTGCTCTCACCTTTAGGGATCTTAATGGTTCGGGTACATCCCGTGTGGAGAATTAGCCGGAGACAGAGGGAGAAAGGAGAATTAGTCACCTACCTCAGTGAATTCCTTTCTCCTCTGTCGACGGATAATCCTCCGGCCCTCTCTATCAAACAGCGTGAGAGGTCGTAAAAGTTCTGCAAGTTTGGATAGGACAAAAGGGTTCAGGAACGGTTGTTGGAGTTCCTAGCATTTAATGGTTATTCGGGGAAAGTGTGTTGTGTAAAAAAAAAAAAAAAAAGAGAGAGAGAGAGAAAAACAAGTTAGCATATTTTGGGATAACCTGTTGCAAGTTTGGAAGTTTTCTAGATGATACAGAGGCCAGCCCTTGGCTTGGATATGAACTGAGGAGAGTAGGGGCTAGCTCTACACGCATGCGCATTGGAAAAATTTCTTCTTCTGCCTCCTGGCGGCCATCCGCAGAGCTACCCGTGTGGAGGATTATCCATCGACAGAGGAGAAAGGAATTCACCGAGGTAGGTGACCAATTCTCCTTTCTGCAGGTGTACCTACCACCCCACTGCACAGCCAACTCCCTGACTGCTGTAGCCGAGCTGATCTCAGAGGTGATATTGAGATCTCCTAGACTTTTTGTTCTGGGTGATTTCAACATGCATGCTGAGGCTAGCCTTTCAGGAGTGGAGCAAGTGTTCACACCATGACAATCATGGGCCTATCCCAGATAATATCTGGCCTGACACATGAGGCTGAACACACTTTGGGACCCTATGTTCTGCACGAGCCTGGAAACCAGGGGTCCGGTTATTGGGGGTGTCGTTATGACACCATTCTCATGGCCAGACCATTACTTTCTGAAGGTCTAGATCCCTGCCCTCCTTTGCCGCCGTTGGGGTGGTGGACCAGTTAGGATGGTCCACCCCTGGAGACTAATGGATCCAGTCGGATTCTAGAACCTTACCCACTGACCTAAAGGGCTTCCCTATCAATGCCCTGATTAATTTATGGTATGACATTCTGACTTGGGCTAGTGACGCTGTGGCACCTAGGCGTTTGCTCCCTCCGCAATGGTAGCACAGGTTGCGATGGTATATGGAGGACTTGAGGCTGCTAAAGCAAGATGGTAGGTGGTTTGAGTACAGGTAGCGCTCGACTCATGCCAAGGCCGACCAACTGCGGCATGGGCTGTTTTTAAAAGACTATGCTGCTTTCTTCGCTGCTGCCATAGCTTCTGCAAAGTGTTGTCCAATGGAGCATTGGTGGTGAATAGTGTATTAGATCCTGACTGTCGCCACCGGAGTTACTTATTGGCTGCCTGCTGTGACGAGTTTGCCACCTGCTTTGCAGACAAAGTCGCTTATATTCAGCTTGACTTTGGGCGCTGCTAGTTTGAGTGCAGAGTCAGAGTTTGGGGTTGAGGAGACCCGGTCTTGTCCGATTTACTTGGATCAGCTTTAATTAATCTCACCCACCAATGCGGAGGATGTACTTGGAGGGGTGTGTTCCAGTTGTGAACTAGAGCTGTGCCTGTCCTGGTTGGTGGAAAGCCAGCCGGGAGACACTGGGGGCATTGCTGACTGGGTTTGTCAATGCCTCCCTTAGGGAGGGCAGGGTGCCTGATGCCCTCAAGGTTGTGGTCATCCTCTCCCTGCTCAAGAAACGATCTCTTGATCAGGGGCGGATCCAGAAGTGATGTGGCTGGGGGGGCTGAAGTTCAAAGTTTGTATAGCTCTGCCCAGGTGAGCAGGTCCTGCCTCCAGCCCCACCTCTAGCCCCACCCCCTACAAAGTGAGCAACAGTGTTAGGCCAGTTTATCCCCCACCCCAAAGCCATGGGAAACCCCCCAAGCCACAGCTCCAACAGGGGAGGGGGCCTCGGGTTCAGTTGAGCAGTGGATATGATAGCTGGGCTCCAGCTGCCGCCTGAAGGTGGGCATCAAACACAGATGGTTAAATAACCCCTTCCCCTAGTCTCACTACAGGAAAATACAAAGTCTAGAGGCAAATCCCCATTGTACCCCATGCCAAAGAGGAAAATAAATCAGGGAGGGGCAAATGCCCCCTTAAGCCCAAAGTAGATGAGGAACCAATCATCACTGTGCAAAAGAGGGCAATACAAGATAGGGGGGAAATGCCCCCTTACGAGCTAATCAGGTAAGAAGCAAATCCCCACTGCACTCCATACCCAGAGAGAACAATAAAAGAGAGATGGACAAACCATGCCTCCTTGTAGGGGTGTGCATGTCATTTTCATTATTATAACAACGATAATGAACATTGTTTTCATTATTGTTGTAGCAATATCAAAAATGACAAATAACAAAATAGAACTAAAACAGAAATGAAAATGACATTTTGTTTTTGAAATAAAGGGAAAAACCTGAACAACATATTTCTGGCTGTAAGTTTTTTGTTTCTTATTCAATTCTGATTAAACATGGGGAGGGTGTATCCCCAATGGAGGGCACTATGTGTACCAATTTGTGAAATGATTAGGTAAAGGAAACCGATTTTAGAAGCAATTGAATGTTGTGATTTTCAGAAAAGCTCCATACACATTCATGGCTACAACGTCTTTATCTTGCATCCAATTTGCATTACACCTGTGAATATTCTGTCCCTCCATAAGCCTAACTCTCCTGCCAATTTTTAGAAAGATTGGATAAAGGGTCCTGATGGTATAAGACATTAATTTGAAAATACATTTCCAACTGTATCACTTGTATATTCCATCCTGTTTAAAAGGTTTTTGGCAGGAATGTATCACATACCTTCACTGTCATCTCTGCCAGACTACAGGACAATTTGATAAAGGGACCCAATTTTATAAGCAATTGATGTTGTCCCCGTGAAGACCATTATTCAGATAAATAGCAGCACATGCAGTGCCAGTCAGAGGCAGGCACCCTGCATGGCAGGGGGAGAGAAATTGTAGGAGGGAGGATGTGGAGCAAACCAAAAGACTGACAGACACATTCACTGGCCAATTACTGCATGCTTCCAGCTTTACAGGACCAATTGGTAGTGGCTTCGAGGCAGGCATAG
>QEPC01000715.1:4365064-4467257 GCA_003113815.1 Sphenodon punctatus
CGGGGGGGGAAAGAGGCTAGAGTGGACAGTTGGGGTAGTCCACAAAGGTAACAGGCTTGCATATGGAACAGATCCTACAGACAGATACCGCTCGGCTATATGTCAGAAATTGAGTGGTAAAAGATAACTTACCTATGTAAAGAATAATAACCGAAAGTAACAAATGTATGTCAGTTCTATAGCAAACTTAAATAAAAATATTATTATTTTTTTTAAAAAAAGAAACCTACTAAACCAGTGTATGAATCTTAATAGGATGAGTAATGATGAAGTGGTTACAGAGGAGTGGGCTGGAGTGTGGGTATGGTAGAGGACTAAGTTAGGAGATCTGATCTCTTGTGCTTAGTTCTACAGCAGTCTTCTCTCTCTGACTTTGGACACATTACTTAGTCTTTCTGTCTCGTTTTTTCTATGTATAAAATAGGTCTAAAAATCCCTTTTTCTTCAGTGTCAACGTGGTTGAAAGAATACGTCTCTAAACTGGTTTAAAGATTTTGAACAAGAGATAAAGTATTCAGACTGGGAGAATGGATTATGATTACAAATCCACAAATATTGTATTTATTTATATATATATAACATTTTTATCCCACCCTTTCAGGGCAGCCCGGGGCAGCAAACAACAATATAAAAACTGCTGTTTTTATATTGTCTGCTGTCATTCTCATCGTAAGCAAGCCAAGTACGTGCACTTGAGACCTCGCATCTTCATGCATGTTAGACCCCTTGTCTCTCCCTCTGTTCCCCTTCCTAAGTCTCTTCCCCCAGCTTCTGTCTCTCAGATTGTAAGCCCTACGGGCAGGGACAGTGTCTATTTTATTACTTTGTAAAGTGCCAGGTACACTGCTGGCGCTATATAAATGTTTGTTAATAATAATAATAAAAACAATTTTAAACAGTTAAAAATTCATAAAATGCAGGGCGGAAAAAAAAACCAAACCCCCTCCCCGTCGCCAAAAGCCTGGTGGAACGGCCAGCTCTTACATAAACGTCGAAATGACAGGAGAGTGGGAGCCAACCAAGCCGCCTCTGGGAGCGAATTCCACACCACAGGGCAGCCACCGAAAAAGATCTAACGTCAGTGGCCACCACCTCGCCCGGGGAACCTCCAAAAAGTCTCCCACAGACGATCTCAATGGTCGCACGGGCACATGGGGAATGAGGCGATCCCTCAGATAAGCAGGGCCCAGGCCGTGAAGGGCTGTAAAGGTTAGAACTAGCACCTTGAACCTGGCCCAGTGCTTTATAGGCAGCCAGTACAGAGCCCGGAGCACAGGTGTCGTGTGCTTCCTGCGACCCGCCCCCGTAAGGAGACACGCCACGGCATTCTGCACCCACTGCAGCCTCCGGACCAAGTTCTCGGGCAGCCCCACGTAGAGCGTGTTGCAGTAATCCAGCCTCGAGGTGATGAAGGCATGGATGACAGTGGCAGCTGGTCTGCGAAGGTGGTTCTAGACTCCTCCTCCTGTACATAAATTAAGGAAATGCTCATTTTGTTCTCCACTCGTTTTCTTTAAAACTGAAATAAATAGTTGAGTAAATGAATAAACCCATCAAATTTGCACCAAGGACACTTTCTCAGGGTACGTTGGAGGGCGGGGGTCTTTCATGAGGGCAATGGTGGCTGTATTCTCATGGGAATTGGCATGCGTAAGAATACGCAGTTCCACTTTTATGCCACGAGTAACACTTGAACTTGCCCGGGTGTCCCATTGTAGCTTTCACAGTCACAGGTGTTCTTGCAGTATAAAAGCAGGGTAGTATATTCCTACGTGCGCTGATTTCTGTGAGAACGCAGCCCCAGTTGCCCTCACAGAAGTTCCCCCTTCCTCCCGTGCAATGGGAGAAAGTGGCCTAAGCTGAAATCAACAACTGCTACTCATTTGTGTGTTGTCAGATAACCGGTTTAGAAATTTTGGTTTGGTTATTTTGGGTGTTTAATTTTGACTGGGTTAGCGCTGTTTTGCATGTGCAGCAGCTGAAATAACGTTACTGAAATAACCAAGCGTCTGAACTGGAGTACCTGAATAGACCGATATGCGAACGCTCGCTTTAGTTATGGCTATTAGCCACAAACCACTTCTGCTTTAATGGTTCTCCTCCAGAGTAAGTAGTCTGTGGATCGCCGACATCAGATGGATACTCATGTAGCTATCTGAAAATGCAATTATCCACGAGTACAAACCCACCATTCATTACAGTTCTAGTTCTGATGCATCTTGTGCCTTTGTACTGTTCAGTGTATTTAAAGTGCTGTTACCTGTGCTACTAAATGTCACTGTAATCCCCCTTTTGTGTTTTGTAGCCCAACAGAGTGAGAAACGATACTAAGGAACTAAGATTGCTGTGTGCTGAAGATGAACAGAGCCGGACATGCTGGATGACCGCATTTAGACTTCTCAAGGTGACTACTTTGTCTTACATGCAGAGTGAGCCCATGTTTAGCTTGCATTTTTAATGAGAACAGAATCCAAGACTGTTGTGCATAGTCTCTGATTTTTGTGATGATGGGTGCTCAGTAATTTCCGAAACTAAGAGTAACTTCTGGTATCTTAATTTAGACACACACACAATGGTTAGTTGCTTCTAGAAATTTAGACCTTGGTTTCTAGCTAGTATTCGCATCTAAATAAAATCTCCACATGTAACTTTCCATTGTAGCCCAATGGACAGTAAAGTCTGTGTCTGGCAATGTCTTTGTAACCTTTGGGGTCTTAGTAGACTAAGTCTATGCAGGCCCCCTCCCCAGTCAGTATAGTTGGACCTTGATGCAGGATCGAGACCTTTAAGACTAAGCTCATTTAGACTATGCAGAAATCTCTCCGGTCTACTTTTTTCCTGGGGTTTTTCAAAACCAACAAAACTTCTCTCAAAACCAGTAGCAAAGTAAATCGACAAATGAGGAAACAGTCTCTCCTCCCCTCACCCCGCCAGGGCTCTTCAAAACACATGATAGTTTAAACAGTCTTGTAGCCAGGGGTTTACTTTTTCACCTCCTGTCAATTTTCTTAGTGATCTCTTTTTCCCTGACAACTGGGCAGATTCCTGCCATTCTCACTCTTCAGGTGCTGCTTCAACTGCCATTTTGTACTCACTCCTCAGCAGATCTGTTGCTGCAGTTCCCCTTAAAGGATCAGTAAACTTGGGGTAATAGCAGACATGTAGGCAATGTGGCTGCTTCTTGGGCCTGGGGTGGGAAATAGTGGCCACCCCTCCACAGGTTGGGTAGGGGCATTGAGCAAAAGTGTCCATGGCCAGAGAGTCATCCCACCATCTGCACGCCCCAGGTAGGACTGGGAGCTCAGCAAACATATGGGGGTGGGAAGGGCAGCCCCGTCCCACTCCCAGTGCCCCGCCTCCCACCATGACTGACAGCAGTGGTGACCAGCCATGACACATGGCTGTGGTGACTGGTGGGGTCAAACAAACATGCTGGCCTGCATTGGCCCACATGGGCAACCTTTGGCCTGGGCTGCGCCTTGGAGATTTTCCGAGGACGCAGCCTGGGCCAGCTGTCTACGCTCCTCGGAGCATTCCCAGGCCAACATCTGGTGACATGGGACCACGCATGCATGGGAGACCCGGGCCAACGCGGGTCAACATTTCATTTGTTTTACCTTTATATTTCAGTCCTGTACCACATAAGTTTGACCAAGAGGCAAAGAAACCATTCTGCATGGGGGGTGGGGGGAGGTGGCACAGTCTTTTGCAGGGTAGTTCTGCAGTATTTAAATTTGGTGTTCATAACTTTCCCTTCTAGTCAGTCATCACAAGAAGCCAGAAAGTACTTGTGTGTTGCATTTAGAGAGAAATGTTCCAAACTGATATCTCCTAGCATATCCCTCCCAACCCCCTCTTCTGCCCCACACACTCGACTTCAGTTTCAAGAACTTATCTGGCTGCTTTTGTTCTTAGCTGCTTTCACTCTTGCACACATGAAACTACAGCCTTCCTGCAATGCTTGATGGCATTACACTCCTATCTTACTTGTAAAACACAACACTTTTCCCCAATCTGCAAGTAGAAACAAGACACATTTACTCCATATATGGCCATGGGTACAAGAAAACAAAAACTGCATCCTAGTGTGTATCTGACTTTTCAGTAAATACACTTTTTAATGTCCACTTCCGTAAGCTTCAGATGTGGGATAGTCGATCAAGCACGCAGCATTGCTGTACCTGCAGGTACCGTTGCAACAGCTAGAACTTTTGCTTCAAGAACATTAACATTTTCTTTCCGTATCTCTTTCTGCAGTATGGAATGCTACTCTACCAGAACTACAGAATTCCCCAACAGAGGAAAGCTCTGCTCCCACACTTCTCTACCCCAGTAGTAAGTACAAACGCTGCCTTTAAATACACCATTGACACCGCTTCTTTTTGTATATGTACATGATAGCTTGCCTTATTAATTCCTCCTTCTGGGTTCTAGAAACGGCAGGATTATTTAATAATGATAATAATAATAAATAATAATTTTATTTATATAGTGCCCCCCTGCCTTACATGGCACTTAGAGCACTTCTCAGAGTATTCTTTGTAAAGCTCCAGGTACATCGCTGGCACTATATAAATGCTTATAATAATAATAATAATCATAATAAAAAATATAAAACAACAAATCTGAAGTACTTTCTTCCCCTGATGAGTGCAGTCAGTCTTTGTAAAGGTACAAGCCATAAGCAGGTCTGGCTTTATTTGTGCCTGCAAATATGCATGAGTATATCAACTACAAACAAAAATTAATACTCTCAAAATCTATGGAATCTTGAAGGTGAAACTTTGTCTTTCTGTATGGAAAATTTTCCTTTCCAGAGAAGTGTATCTGAAAATTCATTAGTAGCCATGGATTTTTCTGGACAAATAGGAAGAGTTATCGAAAACCCAGCTGAAGCCCAGAGTGCAGCCTTGGAAGAAGGACATGCTTGGAGGGTAACAATCATCTCTTCTTACTCTCTTGCAAGCTTGCTTCATTGCAATCTCAGTGTAGTAATGGTTGGCTTAGCATTTGTTGTTCTTGCAAGCATGCCAGCCGACAAGAGGAAATTTCCATCTGGAGTGTAACTCGCACATTCCCAGCAACTTTCTGCCACTGCTTTTAGAGTGTCCTGTGGGCAGACAGTTTCAGTTTTCCCACACCCTCTCCTGCTAGGGATCTAAGACCATGGTTGCCCAAAGTTAGGAGCTCGTGTTCGCTGCATCTTTTCCCATTGCTGCCAGTGGGAAAAACGCAGTGAACGCAAGTCCTTGCTCACTTTAATTCACTGACTTGACTTTAGCAGAAGTATACCAGATCTTGAGCACGTGTTGCAAGCTTGTAGTCCATTTAAGACCAACCTTCTGTTGTAAGCCAAGAGAAATGGCCCACTGCTTGTAGACAATAACTGCAGTGTCCTTCCATGGTGAGTGATGTCAAGATTTTCTCCTGAGCTTAGTGCTATCTTGTTTTTTCTGCAGAAACGGAGCACAAGAATGAACGTCTTAGGCAGCCAAAGTCCACTTCATCCTTCCACACTGAGCACAGGTAAACCACAATTGCATGTAGTGACAGGGGACGCCTCTTTGGGACAATACTTTTATGTGGATGAAGTAGGAGTTTTACATTTGGGAGTGGAGGGAAGCAAGAGTGCCGTGCGGCTCCAGCTCTGCTGCCAGCATGGCTCAGTGGCAGACAGCATGGACTTGGGGGGGAGTAAGCTTCCCAAATGCTGCTTCTGAGTTGGGGGAAGAGCCTTTTGTAGTAGGCATTTTGTGCCCTTAGAGATAATAAAGTGTGGCACAAAAAAAACCCCACCAAAGGTTGTTGCAACCTTTACAGTTATAACACTCCAACTCCAATGTGCAATTAAAAACCGAACCATTTCCTCAGCTTGAGTGAGGAAACGTGATTAACAAGAAACTGTAATTAGCAACAATAAATATTGATAGTAGGCTTTTAAATATATATACTTTTTTAATCATTCAAAGCTGCTGATAGTAGTAAGCATGTTTTTGTTGCTGCTGTTACTAATAAATTTACTGTCCTTTTAAGGTCTGGCATTTAGTGATGGTGTGTCGGGGGGGTGGGGCCGTGTTTTGAGACGAAAGGAAAAAGAATTACTTAGGGCTTTTGCCTACACACAAATTTGCTTCACCTTAGTGGCAGAAATTAAACCAGCTTCTCAAGATGTACTGAAATATGCCTGCTTTAAGTTGTATCCCCTTTTGCACTAATTGAATACAACTAGGTACGTCCACTCAGATGTCATGAAAAAAGACCACCCTGGGGGTAAACCTAAGGCAAAGCAGTAGTGCTGCTGCAGGGATCTGTGGGTAGATACCGTGTAGTCTGAACGCACCTTCACTGGAAACTGCTCCATATTCTATGGGAAGATTAAGGCTTTCTCAAAGCTTCAGCTATACCTTGCCAGATTTTTTCCCCCCCATTATTATTATTATTTTTAAAAGTCTCCTGCTGTTACGCATTTTTCTGACGTTACCCTTTTTCTGCATCTCAGTTATCCATAGGACACAGCACTGGTTCCATGGCAGAATCTCCAGAGAAGAGTCGCACAGGATTATCAAACAGCAAGGGCTTGTGGATGGGTAAGCACTTTTCATTGATAGTGTGCGCCATTTTGTGCTCCGATGCCTGGAGCTGGGCTCCGCTGTACAAATGCACACGGGGGCCGTACGGCCAAATGTCTCTATAATGAACCCTGCTTATAACAAACCATATTTAACAATATCAAATTCCTAGAATAACTGCTTTCCATTTAAGAATAGAAGTCGTGCCATACAGGGGTCAGGCCACTGGTCCATCCAGCCCAGCATCCTCTCTCTCTCGACGTCCTCTTTTGGTTGCTCCAGAGAAGTGTACAAGAAGTCATGAGGACTGTGATCCCATTCCCTGCCATCACCTCCCAACTCCTGACAGTCTGGGGCTATGTCCGCCCCCCCCAACCAACTTGACTAAATAGCCATTTGTGGACCTATCCTGTAAGAACTTATCCAGCCCTTTTTAAAACCCAGTTATGCTACATCCTTTGGCAATAAGTTCCATAAGTTAATCGTATGTTGCGTAAAAAATATTCCCTTTTTGTTTTTGTGTTAAATCTGCAGCAAATTAATTTTAGATATCTCCTACATCTTATATTATTTGAAAGATTATTTAAAATATCCTCACTGTAATGAACACTCTGGCTGAATTGACTCTGATATAGCAAACCCACCAGGTGTTGAGCCTGTCTTTTTGTTCTGCTTAGCAAGCCTGAAACTGCAGGCATGGGAGGGGACACTCACAAAAATAAGAAGCAATTTTATTCTGGATATTTTTTTTATGCAAAATATTTTAATTTATTACAAAAGAGAGAATATGTAGTTAGTGCATTTAGCATGCAGGTGTACACACACAACATTATTTTTTCTTTGAAACCTGCTATATAAATGCTTAGAAATGGACAAAAGCAAACTCTTCTCCATCAGGCATTCCAAAGAGAGTGCTTGATGTGTCCTTTGAGGGGAGACAGCTCAAAGGCTTTTAAAGAGAGTCAAGTGACCACTTGACTCCA
Source organism: Sphenodon punctatus (assembly GCA_003113815.1). NCBI lineage: Eukaryota > Metazoa > Chordata > Lepidosauria > Sphenodontia > Sphenodontidae > Sphenodon > Sphenodon punctatus. Next base: position 4,372,617 of record QEPC01000715.1, read on the forward strand.
TTGGCTGCTGCATTAATGAGTTGCAGCAACATCCAGGAGTGCATGTTCGCATGATTTTTCCTGACACTGTGACATGGAAACTGCTCCATCTGTAGTGACCTTTTTTGGCGGGGGTAGTAGTTAATCCCATCTGTTCGCTCGTAAAATACAGAATATTATTAGTAGCATTTATATAGCACCAGCAATGTACCTGGTGCTTTACAAAAAAGAAGGTAGACGGTCCCTGCCCAAGAGCTTACAATCTAAAGACGGGGAGAGGAGACAGGGAAGGGGGAACAGAAGGAGAGACAGGGGATGCGACATTTATGAGGATGCGAGAACTCAGTTATACTTTCTTGGCTTGGTTACAGTAAATTGGGAGTTTACAGATAACAGGTGGGGGATAATCCTGGGTGGGGATGATTAGCAGGAGTTAGGAAGGGCAGAGCGGAAGTGGTGGGCTTTGAGGAGGGACTTGAAGGTGTGGAGGGTGGGGACAAGGCGGACGAGGACAGGGAGGGAGTTCCAGGCGTGCGGGGCAGCGAGTGAGAAGAGACAAAGATGTTTGGGGGAGGTGGGGGAGGGGATAAAAAAGGAGCGGAGTGCTCAAACGGGTTCGGAGGGAGATCAGGGCAGGGGGGAGGGAGATCAGTGCAGAGAGGTAGGGGAGAGCGAGGTTGTGAAGGGATTTGTAAGTGAAGACGAGGAGCTTGTGCAGAATGCGCTCAGGAAGGGGGAGCCAGTGAGGAGAGGAGAGGCTGCACATGGTCAAAGCGATGGGCTAGGTGGATGATCCTGACTGCAGAGTTTTGAACAGAGATGAGGGAAGAAAGGTGAGAGCGGGGAAGGCCAGCAAGGAGGAGGTTAAAGTAGTCGAAGCGTGAGATGACTAGGGCATGGATGAGAGTTTTGGCAGAGGAGACAGACAGAAAAGGGCGGATCTTAGCAATGTTGTGGAGGGAGAAGCGGCAGGATTTGGCAACGGAGTCAACGTAGAGTTTGAAGGTAAGGTGCGAGTCGAAAATGAAGCCCAAGCTACAGGCTTGGGGGACAGGGAGGATGGAGACCCCATCAATGGCAATTGACAGGGAAGAGGAAGGATTGGGATGGAAGATAAGGAGTTCAGTTTTCGCCATGTTCAGTTTGAGTTGGCATTGAGACATCCAGGCGGAGATATCAGAGAGACAGTTGGTGAGACGAGCTTGAACAGAGGGGGACAGGGAAGGAGTGGAGAGAGAGAGTTGAGTGTTGTCAGCGTATAGGTGGTATTGGAAACCGTGGGAGGCAATGAGTTTGCCTAGGGAATGGATGTAGATAGAGAAGAGGAGAGGGCCATGGACAGAGCCTTGGGGAACCCCGACCGAGAGAGGGAGGAGTTAGGAAACGATACATTGAAGGAGCGGTCAGAAAGGTAGGCGGAGAACCAGTCGAGGACAGAGTCCCAGAATCCAAGGGAGTGAAGTGATTCAAGCAGGAGTGAGTTGTCAACCGTGTTGAAGGCAGCAGAGAGATCAAGGAGGACAAGAATAGAGTAAAAGCAGTTGGATTTAGCCACAAGAAGATCATTGGTGATCTTAGCCAGAGCGGTTTCAGTGGAGTGAAGGAGGCGGAAGCCAGACTGGAGGGGGTCAAGGGAGGAGTTGGCGGAGAGGAGGTCGAGGCAACGGGAGTAGACAACCTGTTCAAGGAACTTGGAAACAAAAGGGAGGAGCAAGACAGGATGGTAATTAGAGGGTTCAGAGGGATCCAGAGTGGACTTTTTGAGGTTGGGGGAGACAGTGGCGTGTTTAAAGGCAGAGGGGGAAGAGGTGGTAGAGAGGGAGAGGTTGATGATGTGCAGGAGGGGAGGGGTGACGGTAGAAACCATGGAGGCGGGAAGGAATGGTGTCCAGGGGGCAAGTAGCGGGACTGGAAGAAGAGAGCAGGGAGGAGATTTCCTCAAGGGAGGTGGGAGGGAGTGGGGGGAGAGGACTTGGAAGTGATTTCCAGGCAGATCTTGTCGATCTTAGAGGTGAAAAAGAGAGCGAGATCCTGAGCGGAGAGAGGAGGGAGGAGGAGGACGGGGGGTTGAGAAGGGAGTCAAAGGTGGAAAAGAGGCGGCGAGGGTCCCTGGGGCGGGACTCAATGTGGGAGGCATAGTACTGCTGTCTAGCAAGGGAGATAACAGAATTGAGCAATGAGAGGCAGAATTTGAAGTGGAGGAAGTCAGCGTGGTAGTGGGATTTGCGCCAGAGGCGTTTAGCAGCCCGGGTGCAGGAGTGGAGATGGCGAATGGTGGGGGTGAGCCAAGGGCAAGGGTACCGGAGCAAGCTGGGCGAGAGGAGAGGGGGGCAGGGGAGTCGTGTGTGGAGGCGAGAGAGGAGTTGAAGGTGGAGATGGCAGAATCGGGGGAGGAGAAGACTGAGGGCAGAAGAGGAGAGAGGGAGAAGGCAAAATCCTGGGGCACAATGGCCTGCAGATCACGGTTGCCGGTTGCAGTTTGCTGGTTGTCTTGGTATTCTCTTAATTTTATTTGTATTGTTTATATATAACGGTGATAGATCAATACACAAGATAAAATCAAGAATCGCACATAGCAAAACTCAGTGTTCATTTAGTACAAAATTTGAAGGGAAAAATGAAAAAACTTGCCCCCAGAATAAAAAATACAGTAGGGAGGCCATCAGTTGTTGAAATGACTTCAGTAGAGAAGTAAGCAAGAACACCACGGATGAATACGGAGAACGAGGGGAAATGTAGTGCTGCGTAACATCTCCATGTGTGACCAGACAGCCTCATTTTTCCCCTCAGGCATTTCTGTTTTCCCCGGGCATTTCTATTAGTCTCCATCCCATCTCCACCTCCCCAATTAATGCAGTGGCACAGAGTTCATTGAGCCAATCTGTATATAACTAAGGGAATGCAGACTTCCACTTCCTCAACATAAAACAGTCACTCTCTAAGGGTGCTTTTACACGAGCAGGTTGCCGTGGCACAACCCGCTCGCGTGATATTTCTGAATCCTGCAAGGTGGGATTAGACAAGACAGAAGTTGTTTGGAGACCGCAAATTAATAATAATAATAATAACTTTATTTACTTAGCCGGTGACCATCATAAAAGCATGCGAGACAAACAAACACCAAAATCGAAAACAAAAGCTAATAATAAAACAGAACAAAACAAGGACAACAATCTACAATTAATATAAGTTCCCAGATTCAAGGGTATAGGAATAACTAACGCTACTACTAAACCATATGGCCAACCTCATTTGCCAGTGCGGACTTGATTTTGAATACCTGTGAAAGAAACTTAGCTACGCTCCTTGAAACGTGTATATCCTTATCCCTTAAAAGGAAGACCACCTTCTGGCTAGGCAAAAGGGAGACTGGCATAAATACAGGCTCAATATACAACTGTCTCCAAAAAAGTAAGCTGGGCAGGTCAATAAAATATGATCTAGGGTTTCTACAGATCCCTCTTGGCCTCTGTTACAGTGCTGGCATGTGTGTTCACCATACGGGATTCCACTGTGTCTACCCTTGGTGATAGCCAAGGGAAAGACATTGAGTCTGGCCAATGTCAAAGCTACCCTAATATTACACATTTTGGAGTTAACCAAATAAAGAGCCCTGTTAACTGGAGTTCTAAAATCCATATACATTTGGGACACCCTTTCTGCATTTAATTGCTCTTTTGCCAATTGAATTTCCAGATCTCTAGCATGCTGTCGGATTTTGGCCCAAGCCCTAACAAAAGGTCTGGATAGGATATAAGCTGTTGAAAACCTATTGAATGTTAAACTTCCCTGACCTTGGCTGGCCATTTACCAATTGCAGAATGCACCGCTCGACTTCCAAGAGAATCTGAATTCATAAGATGTTACCACAACCAAAATTTCAAAATGGATAACTTAACATTTACACAGACCAGACCAATGCCTGCCTCTGCTCTCATTAATATAACTGGTGTACCTGATGGGACGTGGAGAATGGAACGGAGCATACTGTCTTGCTCCACCTCAAGGTCTGTAAGCAAGGCTGGGCTCCAGATTTGAGCCCCATTCAACAGTTGGGGAAGAAGTTTAGCTTTAATTAGTCTAAGGGCTGGGCTAAACAACCTGACCCCTTAGCCCAGTAAAAGCTCACGATACTCTGACCCATTACCCTTGCCGACGCCCTGACCGACTTGTAGTGCAGATTCTATGAGGGTGCAGCTGAAATTATCACCCCCAGATATTTATAATATTTAACCTGTTCAATTAATTGATTTCCCATAAACCATTTAGGGGTATATTGTGTTCTGCCTATCACTAGGACTTTGGTCTTACTATAGTTAATTGACAACAGCTCAATTCTACAATAGACACAAAAGGACGCCATCAGGCTCCTAAGCCCCACCTGAGAGCGAGCAATAAAAGCCGTATCGTCGGTGTATAACAGAGCTGAAAAGGACTGTTTGGCAAGCACCACTGGATGGTGTAATGGGTTTGCCAATGACTCTTTCATGTCGTTTTAAGTACAGACTGAATAATAGGGGGCCAAGATGCAACCCTGCCTAACACCCTTCACAACTGCTATCGGTTGTGTAAGGAGGCCATGTCTTTTTATTCTAACTTGCAATGATGAATTTGCATGGACTGCCTGAATTAGATATAAAAGTCTTAAATCAATCTGATACCTCAACAGTTTGGGCCATAATTTCTCACGGCACACAGTGTCAAACGCTGTCCTTAGATCTACAAAACACATATACAGGTGCGCTCGAGATCTCATCTGTATGTATTTTGCGGCAGAGTGATATAGGACAAATTGCAGGGTGGAAGAGCGCACCAGATTTTCAACATATTAAGCAGCTATATGTATTTGAACGGTATTTGGATATTCTTGTAAACCGTGATGTGCGTAGGGCTTACACCTATCTCCGCATGCAATTAACTAAATCGGCTGTTACAGAAGGACGATATCAGCAGAGGCCCTATGAGCAGTGCTTGTGTCATTGCGCCCAACTAGAAGTGGAGGATGTGTGTCATGTGCTTTTTACCTGCACATACTATAAAGTATTGAGAGAAGTATGGTTAGTACCTCTATGGGAGGAGGGAGATCAGTATTTACCATATGCAGTCAGGTTGCAGAACATACTGGCAGCTAAGGATTCGACCGTAATTTGGGCAGTGGCAAATTATGCTTATTTGGCAGCAAAACTCAGAGAGAACGAATTGGTGCAGTAGGCAGCTGGGTTTTAGTTGTATATAAATAAGAGTGATGGAATTCTCGTCCGAGTGAAGCTGCCTCCCCCTTGATATGGTGACTCCAATTGCCTATTAAATTGAGGCGAGGGAGACCACTATTGCTCTTTAACTTTATAAGGCTATTATTGGAAGTAGCAACCATAATGTTACCTTGGCTGTCCAATACGTCCCTGTATAGATGTTATTAGGATGTAAACCAGTGCCCAATCAATGGAATTGAACTGGTGAGAAATGAGGGCAGCTGCGATGTCTGGTTGTTCCGCTGCAAAAGGGGGCGGGGGGCGCAGCCGACGCATGCGGTATTGCTATTGTTCTTTATTTTAGACTCGGGGTGACCAAGAAGCTTATTTGTATTGGTTACCGTTTATTACTCTGTCAAGTTGCATATTTATGCACTTAGCTATTTTAGTTTGTTTTATTGTATCCTTGTATTTGTTATGTCGTAATTTGTTTGGCCTCTGGCGAAAGCTTGGCTTTTTAATAAATTTGAATTTGTACATATTTTGCTATAAGCTGATCAAATACAAAAATATGGTCGACCGTAGAAATGCCTTTTTTTAAAGCCCGCCTGCTCGTTGCCTATCAAAATTCCCCGGTCAATTCAGCTTTGTAGCCTACTAAGTATTTTGTGTAGAGTTTGCCCACCACACTCAACAGGCTTATAGGCCGGTAGTTGGCAGGAATCTTCTGGTCACCTCTCTCAAAAATAGGGACCACTATACTCTGCAACCATGTCTTAGGAACTTTACCAGTTTCATTAATAGTTGTAAAGAGCACAGCTAGAACCCTACTCCACCAAGCGATATTCTCTTTTAAAAATTCCCCTGGCAAGAAATCAATCCCTGGTTCCTTATTTGCCTTTAGCTGTGATATTAATAAACTCACTTCAGCTGAATTCACCGGCTCCCACTGTGGTAACGACTCCATTGAATACAGCGGGAGTTCCATCACACGTACATCCTTCCCTGAAAATATAGAACTATAATGGGCTTCCCATTGATTGGCTGGGATGTCTATCTCTCTATAACTGGCTCTCGAGGCCCAAGCAGTTTTGATAATGAACCAGAATCTGGAAGAGTCCCCTTTATCAGCAGTTTCCAGTTCTACTCTGGGCTGCGGCCAGTCCAGCTGATGCGTGACACTGCGCTTGGCCAGCAGGAGGCAAGAATCCAAAAACTGACTGCAAATGCGCGGGGTCATCCCCTTGCGCAACTCAGTTTCCTTCCTGCCTCCGTGCTAAGCAGGAGCAGTCTCACTCTGCTCCAGAGAGCAGGACTTGGCTTGTTTGGCCTTGAAAGAAAGAAAAAGAAAAAGAGGAAAAGGGGCAAGGAGAAAAGCCCAGAGAGAGGCGTGCAGCCCAGCGGGGTCCCGCACCCGCACAGGATTATCCGGCAGCACTCGACCCTTTCTCCTCCTTCCTTTCCTTCCTCTCGAGCCGCGGGCCCTGCAACAGCTCCCAGGACCCAAGGCTCCAGCGGCTCCAGGGATCTACGAACCCAGCGGCTTCAGGGGCTTGGCAGCACTTGGGGATTCAGCGGCGCAGAGGACACACAGCTCGCCGGAGGATTCAGCTCCTCCCACCGCCGCCATCTTGGCCACGAGGAGCTCCATCGCAGCCACAGCCGCCTCCCTGACCCGCCAGCCGCAGCCGTCCCAGCCGCCTTCTCTAGCTGGCAGGGCCGGGCTCCACGCGGCTTCCGCCTCCTTCCTGGAGCCTCCTCTCGCTGCCTCCCAGCCGGCAGCGCTACCCTCCAGAGAGCCGCCGCTTCTTTCCTGAGCACAGCTGCCTCCACCTTTCTAGCCAGCAGCCCCGGTCCCCACTCGGCGGCTCGGCTATCCACCCCGCAGCTTGCTGGTGCCGAGATCTCTTACTTCTTATCAGCTCACAATCGAGGTATTTAATTCACGGTCTGCAAACAGTGCGCGACCGCCTTCAACACGCATGATCCCGAACTTCCATCTCGTCTAATCCCACATTGCAGGATTTTGAAATACCGCATGAGCAGGTCATGGCATGGCGACCTGCTTGTGTAAAAGCGCCCTAATCCATTTCCTAAAGTTACTCAGCAAAACTAGCTCATCAAACACACCTAGAATACACAAGCTCATGGAAGGAAAAATAGTGACATTAAACAAAAATTAAACAGCACTGAATATAGTATTCCAGAACATATGCATTTGTAGGGTGGTTTTTTTGTTTCTTTACATGTGTAGAGAATATGATAGGGGTTGGCATTTGGCTGCCTGCATTTCCAGCTCTTACTTTGTTGCCAATCCAACCTTAAATAGGAGATATGTAGTTTTGACTTGGTATTTGCAAGGAAGGAGTGATTTTTCTACTTTGTGTTTCCAATTAATCCTATAAGAGCCAAAAGGCCTCATTGATGCTGGTAATAATGTTTTCTTCAGGACATTAATGATGCTGGCAATGGAAAGCCCAACTAAGGAGAGGGACAGCAAACCTGCTCTGATCAGATCTCTTATCCTATATGTTTGTTTGTTGGTAGGTCTATGCGAATCTGGGCTGCTATAGTAGAAGTAGAAAACATTTCAGTAGCCTTTTTTGCCACAACAAAGATGATGCAGACAGGGTTTCTAACAGCTAACGAGCTGTAATATCTTCTGTGGAAGAGAGTTGCAGCATTTGATTTTGTACTAAAAGAAAATTATTTCTCTTAAGGCTTTTTCTCCTGCGGGACAGCCAGAGTAATCCAAAGGCATTCGTACTCACGCTGTGTCATCATCAAAAAATCAAGCATTTTCAAATCTTGCCGGTAAGTGGAGAAGTACCAATATTGACCAAACTAACTAAGACTTCTATCAGGGCATAAAGAGAATTTATAAGAAATTATCAATACAACAAAAGTGACACTAACATCCAGAAATATAGCTTTCTTTAGCTTTCTGGCCACAATTAAAGATGCTGGCATTGACCAATAAAGTCCAATGTCTTGGGCCCTACATAGCTGAAAGCCTGCTTCCTCCCATGTGTTCCATCATAATCTCTAGAACGGATCATCCTCCTAGTTCGATCATTTTGCCTAGTTCATACAGCCAACCCAAGGCCTGCAGTGAAGCAGTCTCCATGGTTGCCCCAGAGCTCTAGAACTCCCTTTCTCTGCAAGTTCGTCAAAAGTCCAAGCTGGGAGCACCCTCCAGATGGTTATAAAAGCTTCCTATTTGGGCAGGCGTTTGGTAGGCGGGAATGAGTTTGAGAGTAATTAAAATGATGGAAGCTGTGGAAATATCCATTCTTTGCTTTAACAGGTGATTTATTTATTTTTTATTGCACATTAATTGGATTTGTCTCATGCCAAGAATTCCATAATGTTTATGAAAGTTATTGGATGTGGTTGCATTAGAAAATTTGGGCATGAATCTGTAAGTTAAAATTGAATAGGCTCAGTATATTCTGTATTGTTCCAATCTAATTCAGGAGTTTTCAGTCTTCTGGTCTAAAATACTTGCCCCACCTACCAAGTGCCCCTTAACTGGACAAAAGATCCTTGTACTTTCTTGGCCCCCCAAGCATGCCAGTCAGTTAGTCTGTATTTGAGTAGGTTTCCTATGGAGAGTTGTAACTGACAATTTGTAAAGGTTTAGTAATCGACCCTAATACTATACCTTTACCTTTCTCCCTGTCTAGAAGAGTTCTTATTAAAATGTATTCCTTTCATTGGGAGTTTCAGATCATTGGTAGTCTCCATTTTTGAGCACCCAAAACACCTGAGTGGGAAAAATTGGTATTAGTTATTTGAAATTCAGTATGTTTAATCTGAGGTTACTTTATTTGTTCTATATCCCGTCCAGTCCATGCTGCTCTAGGCAATTTGCAACACGTTAATAAAACAAGTAAAACTTCATCACCCACCCACCCATTCCCACTCCTATGCCTTTCACCCAAGTCACCACCCAAGCCTATACCCCCCTCTGTCTAATGGGTGGGGTTGTGGCTGTTGCCAAATACTACCCACCATATCGATCTCCAATAAAACTATCAATTAGTACATGAAATGTTGCAAAATTCCACCAAAGAACACCCTTTAATGACACCACAGGACAGTGCCATGCTATGGTTTCCCACCCTCAGGCAGGCCGGCCTGGTTTATAAGGAAGGGCTGGGAGCTTGGAAGGGTCCTCTGAAGTTCTAAGGTATCCATTCCAGTGTCAAGGTTGAGGTGCACTTTTTCTCCTTCACCCACTCTGTTATAAAGGGGAACATAGTACAGCAGAAAATAAGCAAATTCATGCTTTTAGGAGAACTACCCCAGGCCAATTCCAGATAGAACTCATTGTCTAAGATATTTAAGTTATAATTCCATATGTGCTCAAGGCACCCAGCAAAAAGAGGAGCATGGAACTGTAGGACACATACAGACAAATGTTTAACAGTCAGAGCTGTCAGAAAAGTTCTTATACAACCTTGCCCTTCTCGAGGCTCGTGCTGGCAACTCTTGACCCCTGCAGTTTCGGAAACACAGTCCTGGATATGCGGTGCAAAAGTTCTTATACAGCCTTGCCCTTCTTGGGACTCGTGCTGGTGACACTTGGCCACTGCAGTATACGAGTCCTGGGCAAACCAGAGCAAATATACATAAAAAGCCTTGCCCTTCTCGGGGCTAGCGCTGGCAACGCTTGATCCCTGTAACCTCAAAAGCACTGTCCTGGGTATACGGAACTGACATTCGTGAGTGGCCTGTCCTTAATGGGGCTTACGCTGGCAATTCTAGACCCCTACACTAAAACAACAGTCAAGAAATTTCACCAGGGACTATCAATAGCCCTCTCCTAGAACAGACTGGAAGTACAGCCAGATCTTTAGTGGCACACGGAGGGGCTAATGGAAACAGCCCACACCTAAGGCTGCGTACACACAGGCGCGCCCTTGCGCATGCAGCCCTTAGGTGCACTGCCTATGGCGCGGCCACAGGCCACCACTCCGATCATCAAGCTACAGGCCAGAAAGAGAGGGGCGTGACACTCCTGGCTGCCCAGATAACTCGTATGCCAGTCAAAGCAGTTACAGCTCACCAACACTTCCTCGTCAAAATGCTGGGCAGCACGGGTCCCAGTCCAAACACAGCAGGGTGGGTGGGGAATAATCCAGCTGGTCAGTGCCCCAGCAAGCTCCTAGTGCCTTTGGTGTTTTCCCATACCCTTCTACCGCCACACATCACATACAGACAAATTTGCTATTTGATGCATTTTCAGGAAATGGGTGAAAGCCCTAAATGAGTACAACTACTTTCAGACTTGAAGTGACTGCACTCATGGTACAACTTGGAGATCTTGTTTATCCAGCTTACACAACTGTAGAAGGGTTTTAGTTATACTTACATGAGTTATTAGAATGGTGTGCACATAGACTATTTTGAGTTGTTGGATATTCAAATGTGCAGTCTAACTTGAAACGAGGTGATGGTGATTTTTTTTGTTTTGTTTTGTTTTTTATTTCTCTAGTGTGAGGACGATGGACAGATATATTTCAGCCTGGATGATGGGAATACCAAATTCACTGATCTAATTCAACTTGTTGAATTCTACCAACTTAATAAAGGAGTCTTGCCCTGCAAACTCAAACACCATTGCATCCGAGTGGCCTTATGACCTCAAACCGGACTCATGTGGAAGACTAGATTTGCTAGAAGACTGGAGTTGTGAAGAAAAGTTTGTAAGAGAAAGTTGACACTGGGAAATTGGAAGATTTGTAAGTCGATTAAGATATTATGCACCTTGGGACTCTTAAAGGGATGAATTCAACTGGTGCCAACAGACCAAGATTTCCTGGTTTGTACAACACCTGAGAGTGAGTGAGTGGGTGCTGCTGAGTGTCCCAGGATACTGAAAATAGTTGGGGGAGGGTACATCAAATCATTAGCAAATTTGGAACAAAACTGGAAACTATCTTGGCTGGGCCACTTAAACAGAGATGAGTTGTGAAGAGAATCTCTGAAAAGGACTCTTGCCCTGGAATAATCTTGACAATTAAGACTAGTGTGTTTACTTTTTTTTGTATTGATCACTCTTTATTTTTTGCACTCCTACTTTGTTTGGATATTGTATACAGCCTATATTAGGAGCTGATGTCGCTTTTAAAATTCATGCAGGAGTTGGGTATTAATCTAAATACTATAATGTATGGAATGCTTCAGTCTAAAAGAAGAAAAATAACCCAGAAAGGTACCTCTCTTTCTGGAGACCCAAGGTTCCATCAACTGCAGATGTTCTTGAAAAAACAATGTGGATCCAGTTCTAAAAGAACTTGCCATCATATTGTTGACTTTTAGCACAATGGCATATATTAGTGGTACCCAGTCATGCAAAGACTGTTTTAGTCAGCCTCTATGCACAAATGTTTGAACCTATTTTATTATTGGCAATATTTTTTTCTTCTCTATTTCTCTCTCCCTCACCCTCTCTCTCTTTTCCCAGTCTATTGAATTTTCCACCCCCCTGGGGAATTTTTACTGTTGCTAGATAGAACTGGGCTGAATGACCAGACCTGTATTTTGTTCCAGTTGTTTTGTGTGAAAAATCTTTAATCTGATAGTCTACCTAGTATGACACAAAATCAGTGTTTTTAACTTTATATTTCCTTGAATTTTCAGACTGCCTTGCAGGGCTGTCTTTCCATAGGGTAGCAGTAGTTACATCAAACCACATTCTTTTGGGGAATAGGACTTGAAAAGAACTGTACCCCTCAGCATCATGAACACTTTTACATCCTGAGAAAAAGCATGTACAAGCTTAGTTTGGCAATCCATTTTACTATAACTAACTGGCATTTCTAGGTTTATTAATCTGTCAAGCTGGCAGTTGATTCTTTGCTATCCACATTAATGCCAGTACCTGTTGTAAGCTAGTTAAAGACCTTGCCTCAATGCTTGTTCATCATCAAGCCTACTTTATTATTGTTGTTTTAATGTTTACAAAATAACATTTTCCTTCTGATGGCAAGCCAGTATTAAAGCACTTTGCAACCTCGTTAGAATGCTCGTTTTGAGAGCCATGCGTCGCGCCATTTTATAACCCAATCCATGTTTGAGCAAGAGTGCTTTCTTTGGATGCGCAAATCTGTCTGTGATGCAACACATTGGGAGCCAGCCCTTTCACCATGTTAGAACTAGAGCTGAAAGTTATCCGCACAGATGAATAACCATGTTCACACTGACGGCAAATGATTAGAGTGCTACCTGTTTGTTAACAAAAGGATTAGCCTGGGTACCACATTGTGCTGGTTTACCCCTTTGCCGTGGTGTCATTTTTCTGTCCATTCCCCTATCATTCCTTTACCCAGGACCCATGGCTTCAAGTTCAACTTGATTTTCCATTGGATACCTGCTTCCACTCTGTTAGATGCTGCTTTGCTGTTGGCCAAGGTGTGCAATGGAGCTGGATGCCATGTTCAGAATTACTTTTCTATTGGTCAGGGTGTGTATAGGGGCTGGCTTCCCAGACCAAAATAAAAAGAAGTTTGCAGTGCCATTTCTCCTGATTATTGCTTCAATGGATGGAAACCTTGAAGAAAACCAGAAATGATGAAATGTGAAAAACAGTAAGGCTGTGAGACAGTAGATTGGTCACGTAGGAATGGGTAAATCAGTATTTTGGTTACCTGGTAATGGCACGAACCGGTATTTCAAATAAATCAATTAACTGCAGTGGTATGTGTTAGTCATTAGTTATCTGTCATTTCAGTTACTAGCTGTGGTTACAGAATTAACTCTTTCAGTTCTAGTTATAACCAAATTCGCACTATAACAAAACATGTTATGAGGTTGCACTGTACTGGTTTAATACTTTAATTGGACTGCCATACTTCCCATTGTCCCTCCCTTCCCTCTCCCCCCAGAAAATTGCCAATAGGTGGTAGAGCTGTTTCTGAATTAATTCCATTTTTAAATACTTTATGCAGTTTATAAGTAACAAGAAGTGTATTTTCACCCTAGGCATTTTCAGAACATTGTAGTTGGCAGAAAATTTTTTCCTCTTAAAAGCAGCAATGATTTATACAAGTTAAATTATATGGACTAGCTCGTCCTAGTTAGTATTAGTCATTGGGTTTCCTAAAATCCTAGCCATCATAAGGGCTCAAGACAAAAAATGGGTTCTGTACCCATAGGTGTACATGTAGTGTTGCAAATAGCTTAAGACAGGTAATCTAACTAGCTCAAGACCGACAGATCAGCTGTAACTATGTCAATGGTATAGAAACACTGTATTTTTAGTTTACAGAAAACATTCTAATTTTTTTTTCCATGAAATGTCTACATATAAAATGAAGAAACTTGATTTAGGTTTTTAGTAACAAACTTCTTGGTTTTAAATGTACATAGCGAATTGAGTATTCCTACCTTTCTTAGTCAGTTAAAACGTATTTTAAAAAATTGAAATTAAGCTAGCTTCTGCCTTGGACTTCATTCTACCTGCTTCTCTTTGGCCCTTCCTTAGATGCAAAATATTTGTATTGATTACATTCTCGTATTCACCAGTTTCAACCAGACCATTCATGCTTTAGCTAAGTTCTTCTGTTTACATAGTTTTAGTTCCCCAAAAAAACTAATGCATTTTCTCCCAACAGATAGTACTTGCAGTGTTTCATATTTATAAAACTTGCATTTTATTTAAATTGCGAATTCACCTTTGACTATGATCATGATTTTTGTATGTACATGGTTGACTTAATATTTTGTACCTTTCCCAGCTAAAGTGAGCTGTTTTGAGAAAAAGACCACATCAAAGTGGTAACAATGTTACTTGAGCAGATTTTTTTGTTTTTAAAAAAAAATATATTTCTGCTGGAAAATAGTCAATACCATCTTAAAATTTTTATTTTATTTTTTCCAGCAGACTCAGCTGACTGTCAGCTTAGAAACCAAGGACTGAATGACATTTGACTTTTATTTTTGTATTTAAATGACATGAATGTAAAGGGGATGCTCAGGGTTGTTTTGGAGACTGTTGAATTTTTATCTTTTTTGCCTGTGATTTTTATTTTCTAAATAAATACTTCATGTAGCAATCTTGAATATGTTGAGAAGGAAAAATGCCAAACCATTTTGGTAAAAGTTAGTAGTTTTAAGTTATGTTAAAATAGGTGTGTGTTGTTTGTTTGGGGGTTTTTTTTTGTTTTGTTTTTTTAAAGTACAGATACTTTTTTTGATAATTAATCTTGAAGAAACACGTGCCTCAGTTTAGATGTTTTGTCTTATCTTTTCTGCACTAAATACCTGACAGTTTGACCAATCAATGCACCTTTCCAGTGGCAAGACTTGCTTATCGTAAATTATATTGTCACAATACAAGATTTAGTGACTGTAAAATGGAATAAAGATAAAGTTTTCAGGGAATGCAAAAGGTATTAACTTAAGAGACGAAACCTTTATTCAATGTGCTTTTGCTTCATGCTGTAAATAGCTTTTTTTTTGCTTGTGAACCTAATTGTAATCTTTCAGGTATTTTTGTACAAATAAGGGACTGATATTCTGTTTCTTGTAATTAGAAATAAACAATAATACAATGCTATTCATTTTATATTCCTGTTAGTGTCTTTTTTGTGTATGCTAATTTAAATTAAGAATGGATTGCTTTTGTTCTTAAGAATATATTTTTTTTAAAGACAACTGAAAACTGGATCCTTCAAGACCCTTTTGTGTCATGCTTTGCACATTAGGGAAATCTAAAGTTATCCAAGATCACAGCGCTTTAAAACAATCTCATTGCAGCTGCAGATAAATCAAATCTGCCATGAGGCCTACAGCTGGTTTTATTTGCCTCGCTCTCTATTTGTGCTGTAGAGTTGTTGTTCTTGCCTCAAAATTCTGGTTAACTTACGCTGCATACAGTTTAAGAAATAACTCCTGTTACCTCTGTATTCATTGCTCTAAAACTGGGGTAGGGAGCCTCTGACCCAGGAACCAGTTCAGCCTGTCTGGTTTTTATTTGGCCCCTTTCCAATTCCTAAATCTTGGCCTATGGGTCCAGTTCCTACCCTCAAGTGGGAAAAGAGTGAGCTCCGTGGAAGGAAGCAGAGATAAGGGGAATGTCCTTAAGGCTAGGGGATGGATCCAAGGCCTAGATCCATGATCTGAGCACGCCCTTTAAGCATCCTTGTCCCCAACTCGGTACACGGAGCTTGTACTAATTTTCAGAGTGGCCCATGAGAAGGGAAAAGATTCCCCATCCCTGCTTTAAAAGTATCGCCCACAGCAGCGCAGGCCTGGGCGTAGCTCTGCGGACAAGGGATCCTCAGGACACAGCAGTACTGGATTGCAGACAGCGCCTGCTCCAGCTAATGAGGGCTTCTCTGACCACACTACCACCGAACTTCATGAAACATCTGTCTTTCTCCCATGGAGACTGCGGCCTCAGCCAGTTGCTGTCGACTCCAGGCACCCCAGGACAGGAAGTCTGAGCACTTCCTCCTCTCTTCCTTTAGAACTTATCAGACACCGCCATAGCAGCCTATGGCTTAGCAACTCTCCCAGCGAAGCTTGCCTTATTCCTCCTCGCCAGTCCTTGCACCCCTGCTGCCCTCTTGTCCTTCCTGCTCATCACTGCTCCTTGTTCCACTGATGCTCATACTATCTGCCTGCCTGGTTCTGAGCCATGCTATGACTTGACCACACCTTTGCCTGGTTCCATCAATTGATGCCCATGCTAACTGCTTGCCTTTTTCTGACCTATGCTACAAATCGACCACGCTCTTCATCTACTCGCACCAGTTGACATGCTTAACTGCCTGCCGGGTCCTGACCCATGCTACTAACAAAGTGTGGCAATCCTGTGAATTACAAGGTTTCTCCACAGTAGGTGCTCGCTCTTTGAATGTAGTTCTAAAGCCACTTTAAGAAACATGTGGAACTACTATAATAGTTCTGTAGTATTCACTTTCCCATGTTCCTTTCTTATATATCTTAAACATGACCGGATGTTTTTTCTTCCCCTGGTAATAAACACAATTTCACAGTCTCATCCAATCACTGCAAATTGGGGCGATCCCTCTGGGCTCTGGGACTTTTCGCTGCCACCAGCCTGTTACTCCTGACTCCCCAAGGGTCCACAGACCTGACGCTTAGTATGGATTTGCTCTCTCTAATGCTGTTTCACCTTTTTCAGACCTGGTTCCTGGTGGTGAACCGCTATTAGCAGCATTGTAGCCAAGCAGGGGCAAGAGAGACGGTACCCCAGTCTCCAAGTTAGGTGCAAACACAATTACATTTATTATATATAAAAAACAGGTTTCCGGTTCAGATAATGGATAAGACCGATTCAAGACAAGTCACAGCTCCTATAATCCCTTCTGCCCTCTCTCCCCTTCAACAGTCCCATCCTGATCAATTGTTCTTTTAAAATGCACCAATCGCTGTCCCGGCCCGCTTAACATTCCAAAGCTGTCCCATTCTTCCAACAACTATGGCTTCCTCTGTTCCCCAGTGTTCTTATGTAACACTTGTGCTCGTAACATAACCTGTTGTAATATCCCCAGGATTGTCGGTTCTGATTTAATATGGGCCAGAACGATGTAACAGTAGGATTCTGTTCTGAGATCCATCTGGGCTTAGAACAGGGATGGCCATACACATGATGCACACAATCTACCTTTTTTAGTTGCCAACGTAGACTGAGATGTTGGGAACCACTAGGAGGGGAGAGGACCCTTCTCCAGGCAGGGATCTATCCCATGGTCCTTGGATCCTCTAGTAGCTTCCAAGCATACTGCCATCAGAGAGCCTTCCCTGCTGTACCAGAGATGCTCCACAGCATACATCTATCTGTCCTCAGAGGTGATCTCCAAAGGAGCTGGTCCCCGTGGTCTACTAGAAAGTGCAGCTTAGTCAACCAGTGAGCCACAATCGGTGACTTGGCTACCCTTGACTTACAAGCTTATTCCTTTTGGCTGACGTACTGCAGCAAAAGAGTGGTGAGAGAAGAATTGGGAGGGAGAAGGTACTGAAGCCAAAAGCCAGCGTACATGGCTGCCTCAATCTAGGTGGCTTAGGTCACACCTTTCCCCTTTAATGCATACATGCCCACAGTTCTATGTAAAATAGAAATTACTTTTTATATTGCACCAGCAATGTGCCTAGTATTGTACCGTCAAGGCTTTTGGGTGGTTTTTTGTTTTTTTTTTAAAGACAAGTCTCCTTTCTGAAAGGCTTACAATTTAGGATAGACACAGGAAGGGATGGGAACATAAGTAGAGACAGGGATACATACATTCCCATTTTACAGATAAGAAACAGCATGAGAGAGTGACTTGCCTAAGACTAACCAATGAGTTCATGGCTAAAATGGGTTTTGAACTCTGGTCGTCAAAGTTTAGCATCTTCGCCACTAGACTACACTGAAGTATCCAACTGGAGAAGGCAGGCTGGAAACTCAGGATTAATGCCTTGGACCACAAAATCTGATGTTGGCTCTCCCCATAATAGGCCCTACAGTAGACACATGTCTGAAGCACTTGTTAGGTTGCATCCCCTTGGCTGCACCCCCTCCACCTGCCCATTTTAAAAAGCAGTGACTAGTGGTAAACATTCGATGAACAGTTGTTGGAGAGAATAAAATACTGTGGGGAGGTGGCAGGAGTTTTCTAAAGCATGCATAAAAGAGATGACTTAAAACATTAAAGTTGATAAATGAACACTAAAGGTCTTGTTCAGACAAACGTGTGTTCCCACAGTTAACCCACATAGAATCAGGTGATTGTCATGCAGATGTTCTATGAAAGCTCAACATTGATTGAAACTAAGGGTGCTTGCACACGTTGCCTGGAAAGGTGGGGGGGGGGACTTCTGTGACGACAATCAGGGCTCTATTCTCATGGGAATTGGCGCATGTAGCAATTAGGGATGTGCGAACAGAACACGGTTTGGATGTTCGGTCGTTCGGTTCAAAACCCGGGTTCAGTTGTTTGGTTCGGTGGAGGTCAGTTCGGCCGAACATCCGAAAATAGCGCTATTGATACCAGTACAGAAATTGAAAAAAAAAATTGTATCGGTATCCTTTGGCCCTGAAACCACCCCTGGTCTCCACCCCTGGTGCCAGGAAGTCTGCTCCTCAGTTGCCTCCCCCCTTCCAGACACGTTTTTCCCACCCAAAGTCACGTTTTTCCCACCCCCAAATTCATCCGAACTTTTCCAAACTGTTCGGTTGTCTGAACAGGCCAAGTTCGACCCGAACTCCGAACATCCGTACCATGTTCGCACATCCCTAGTAGGAATGCACTATTCTGCTTTTCTCTCATGAGAACACTTGCACATGACCGGGTCCCCTGATGTCGCTCTTAAAACCATGGGTGTGTTCACTTTTCACAGGAGAAAAGCAGAATAACGCATACCTGCATGCGCTAATTCCCATGAGAAGAGAGCCTGCTAGAGAGTCAGTTGGGCTGTTAGATGATCAGGGGGTGAAAGGGGTGCTTAAGGAGGATAAGGACATTGCAGAGAAGCTGAATGAGTTCTTTGCTTCGGTCTTCACTGCAGAGGAGATACCCACGCCTGAACCTTACTTTGTAGGTGATAAATTGGAAGAGCTATCACAAATCAACGTGACTCTGGAGGAGGTTCTAGAGAAAACTATAACAAACTAAATTCATTTAAGTTTGTTAGTTTGTTCACCAGGCCTTCCGGAAGTTCCCCGGAAGGCCTGGTGAAGCGCTCAAGCCAGTGCTGCAGCTGAGCCCGCGCTGCGCTGCCGCTGCTGCTGCAACCACCCAGAGGGAGCACACAGATAAAAAAGGCGATCCGGGGGTGGGAGTAGGTTACCTACCGGAGTGCCAGCAGCCAGCCAGCCTGGGCTCCCGGAGGAGAGCTCAGCTGCCTGCCTCCATAGCCCTGGCTGGCTGCTGGTGGCAACCCGGAGCCTGGGTCCGGTTGGTTTTTTTAAAAAAAAACTTAAAAAAAAAAAAAAAAAAACAGGGTGGGTGGGGGGTGTCCCCCCTTCCACCCGCACAGCCTGGGAGTGGAAGGGTGGAGGTATTCGGGTTTTTTTTTATTGATTTCAATGGGGACAGTTCCCCATTCAAAGCAATGGGGGGAAAAACAGTACCGGTATACCAGTTTTAATCCAGTAAACCGATTTTTTTTAAACTGGTAACCGGTAAAACCGGTAACCGTTTTTTTGCCACAAGTCCCACCCCTAGTTTTTATATAGGTTGCGCCATGTAATGCTGGTATTCAATATCTATAATAAAGTGCAACTCTCGAACCAGCAGCTATGGCCCTATATGCTTGCCTACCTATATCCAGGATTCTTTGTTTGACCGTACCTTTAGCTGCTTCTCCCGTTAGTCCATAAAACCACTCCATAGAGAGGCCAATCTGTCTAAATGTCCAAGTCCTTTTCTCCAATGATCTTTTTCTAGGCCAATCATCTGTCATTTTGTCTTGTAAACAGATTCTTAGCAAGGATTTATTTGGTAAATCAAAATTTTTTAGCCAGAAATCAGTTACACTTAAATGAATTTAGTTTGTTAGTTTGCTCTAGAACCTCCTCCAGAGTCACATTGATTTGTGGCAGCTCTTCCAATTTATCACCTACAAAGTAAGGTTCAGGCATGGGTGAGATACCAAAGCAAAGAACTCATTCAGCTTCTCTGCAATGTCCTTTTCTATTCCCTCTCGTCCGGTGATTCGGACACTGGGAGCGATCTCCCCGACGACCACCAGGAGCTTTCAGCCCCTGATCATCTAACGGCCCAACTGACTCTCCAGCAGCCTTCCTGCTTCTGATGTACTTGAAAAGGTTTTTATTAGGGGTGGGAAACCGGTAGAATCCGGTATCCGATAATGCCGGTATCGGGTGTACTGGCATTATCGGATTCGACCCGGTAATCCGGACCCGGTACCGGATTTTTCTTGCATTGCAGCCATTTAAAAATGGCTGCAATGTAAAAAAAACTGCCCCAGCAAAAATGTTTTTTTCAAAAAAACCCTCCCCGAGTCCAGGCTGCGTGGGTGGAAGGGGGGACACCCCCCACCCACCCTGCCCAGCCTGGCTTTTTGTTTAAAAAAAGAGTAAGAGCGACCCCGAGGCGAGGCGAGCCCACCCCCCAGCACCAGCGGCCGCGGCGTCCCCGCAGCCGCCGGTAAGTATGACCCTGACCCGATCCCTGGGGGGGGTGTTTAACACCCCCCCCCCCTCCAGGGATCACCCCTACTAAAGGCTCAGTGCGCTTGCCGCTCTTACCTTTGGGAGCTCCGGCGGCGGCGGGCGGTCCGGCGGCCTCAGCGCCGGCTGTGGCTGCCGGCGTCAGGACGCTCTAGGCCTTCCGGGGAACTTCCGGGTTTCACCGGAAGGCCTAGAGCGTCCTGACGCCGGCAGCCACAGCCGGCGCTGAGGCCGCCGGACCGCCCGCCGCCGCCGGAGCTCCCAAAGGTAAGAGCGGCAAGCGCACTGAGCCTTTAGTAGGGGTGATCCCTGGAGGGGGGGGTGTTAAACACCCCCCCCAGGGATCGGGTCAGGGTCATACTTACCGGCGGCTGCGGGGACACCGCGGCCGCTGGTGCTGGGGGGTGGGCTCGCCTCGCCTCGGGGTCGCACTTACTCTTTTTTTAAACAAAAAGCCAGGCTGGGCGGGGGGTGTCCCCCCTTCCACCCGCGCAGCCTGGGAGGGGGAGGGAATTTAATTGGTTTCAATGGGGACACAGCGCCCCATTGAAACCAATGAAATAAATCCGGTACCGGTATACCGGATTTAAACCGGGAATCTGGTTTTCGGGGGACCGGTAACTGGTAAATCCGGTAACCGGTAATGGGCCCGGGGTCCCACCACTAGTTTTTATTATTAGTTTTAGCATCTTTAGCAAGTTGCTCCTCAAATTCCTTTTTGGCCTGCCTGATTAACTTTTCCTATCTACTTTGGCAACGCTTATGCTCCTCCATACTTACCTCATTGGGACTCTTTCCATTTTTTAAAGGATGCCCTTTTGGCTCCAATAACTTTCTTCACCTCACCACTTAGCGACACAGGCAGACGTTTGGTCCTCTTCCTGCCTTTTTTAATTTGTGGAATACATTTAATCTGAGCTTTCAAGAGGGTGCTTCTAAATAGTCTCCACGCTACCTGCAGAAATTTAATTCTTGGAACTGCTCCTTTAAGTTTCCCTCTAACGAGTTTCCTCATTTTTACATAGTTCCCCTTTCTCAAGTTTATATGTTACCTCTTCTGCTTTGAACGATTGCTCCCATATTGCCCTGGCCGCTGCTAGGCACCCTGAATTTTTTTTTAAAGTCTGGTGCTACTTTTTGGGACCATAGAGCAAAGAGGAAGACAAAAAGCAAAACAAACAAAAACAAAAACACCACATGGGAAATACATGAGACTGTGATGCCTGCAGACTGACAGCAGGATCACTGCATCTGTTACAAAAAATGTGTTGGGGGGGAATAAGCATGTTTGTCATACTTTGGTTCCCAAGACAAATAGTTTTGATTAGATGCACATTACACCTGTGCCATTCTGCAACCTAACCTTTTCACACAATAGAAGAAAGTAGGAAGCGCTCAAACCAGCAGGAAGTAGGAAGTGGTGAAGCGCTCAAACCAGCGCTACAGCCGGGCCCATGCCGCGCTGCTGTCGCCGCCGCCACCATCCAAAGGGAGCACAACAGCACACAGGTAAAAAAAAGGCGATCCGGGGGTGTGTGGGTGGTTAGGTTACCTACTGGAGTGGGTTACCTACAGTAGGTTACCTATTGGAGTGGGGGGTTTTGGTTTTGTTTTTTTTACATTGCGGCCATTGATTTCAATAGCCGCAATGTAAAAAAAAATCCGGTACAGGAACCGGCACCGGTACAGGGAATTATCGGATCTATCCGGTATCCCCGATACTGCCAACTACCGGCAGTATCGGATATCAGGAGGTCCGAAATTCCCACTCCTAATAAAAACTCTTATTAACCCTGAGTTAAGACGAGCATTTATGGAGTTGAGGATGCAAATATTTCAATCGGCAGTAGTAGAGGGAAGATAAGAGGACATTTCAATGATAGAAAGGATCTGTCCCTATCAACGAGCAGTAGAAGATCTAATACATTACATTTTTGAATACCCATTTTATATGAAGGTTAGAGAAAACCTTGGTCTAGGATTAATATGGATAAACAGAGACCCACAATAAAAAAATTGATATGGCTCCTAGGTGATCAGAATCAGGAGAGAACGAGGCAGGTGTCAAGGTTTGCCTTAGTAATAGCAAAGGTATGGGCTGCTAGGATTAAGTTACAAAAGAAATAATCCTCTTTTTGAGCTGATATGGGGAGTTATCTGAACCACACAGGGATGTTGTTAGCTGAGTCCTAATATCAGCCAGGACATTATTTAGTGTCCCAATGGACAATGCTACTGGTTTGGGGGATGTTGCTGGCCTACTGTTACTCTAGGGTTGATGGTTGCAGGGGTCAAGTATCGCCAATATAAGCCCCGGGAAGGGCATCGCAGATTGTTGTTCTTGTTTTATTATTATGTATACTTTCTTTTTTCTCAAATTGTAATTGGGGCGCAGTTATATATATGCCCTATTTTAATGGTGATGTAAGACATGTTGTTTTGTAAATTTGGTATTATTTTTGTTACGGCCTGTGGCCAAACAATAAACTAACTTTAAAACAAACTAAATACTAACAAATCACCAGGACCAGATGGTATTCACCCCAGAGTTCTGAAGGAATTCAAATATGAAATTGCAGACCTACTGTTAGTAATTTGTAAACAATTGCTAACCTACCACTGTACCTGAGGACTGGAGGATGGCAAATGTAACCCCAATATTTAAAAAGGGATCCAGAGATGATCCTGGAAACTACAGAACTTAACGTCTGGGCTGGGTAAAATGGTGGAAACTGTCATTATGGATAGAATCGCTGGGCATGTTGATAAACATTTATTTTATTTTATTTTATTTATTTATTTCTATGATTTATACCCCGCACCCTTCTGTCACCAGCTCGGGGAGGCTTCCAACAATTTATAAATACATAAAAACACTATAAAAACACTTTAAAACAATCAGCAGTATTTAAAACAAGGCCACGGAAGTTAAAACAGTAAAACAGGATGGGGGCGAAAACCATAACCCTAACCCACCCCCAAAGGCCTGGGTGAACAGCCAGGTTTACAACACCACCGGAATGACAATAGGCTTGGGGCCAGGCGGGCTTGCTCCGGAAGGGAGTTCCAAAGGCGCGGCCCGGCCCGGCCCAGCCACCAAGAATGCCCTCTCCATTGTGGCCCCCCGCTTTACGCGGGGAACCTCCAAAAAGGCACCCCCGGCCGAACGCAGGAGCCGCTCTGGGGCACGGAGGACGAGGCGGTCCCTGAGGTATGAGGGGCCCAGACCGTAAAGGGCTTTGTAGATCAACACCAATACCTTGAACCTAGCTCGGCACGCTATTGGCAGCCAGTGCAGAGTCTGGAGTACAGGTGTAATATGCTCCCGACGACCCGTCGCTGTAAGGAGACGAGTCGCCGCATTCTGTACTAGCTGCAGTCTCCGAATCAGGAACAAGGGAAGCCCCACGTAGAGCGCGTTGCAGTAGTCCAGCCTTGAGGTGATGAAGACATAGATGAGGGAGGCCAGGTCTGGGCCGGAGATGAACAGATGCAGCCTACGCACCAGATACAGCTGGCGGAAGGCAGGCTTGGCGACTGCCTCCACCTGCCTCTCCAGGCGCAGGTCTGCGTACAATATCACCCCCAGACACCAGACCTGCTGAGCTATAGGAGGGCGAACTCCCCCAATCAGGGGGGCCGCTGCCTCCCTCGCTCTTCCCACCAACATCACCTCCGTCTTATCGGGGTTGAGCTTCAGTCTGCTCTGCCGCATCCATTCCGCCACAGCCTCCAAACACTGGGATAGCAACGAGACAGTTGGGTCTGGGTCAGTTGAAAAGGAGAGGTACAGCTGAGTATCATCAGCATATTGGTGACACCACACCCCGAACCCCCTCACAACCTCCCCCAAGGACTGCATATACACATTAAATAATAATGGAGACAAGATGGAACCCTGCGGAACGCTGCATGATAAGGCGCGGGGGCACGATGTGTCATCCCCAGCACCACCCGCTGGCTTCTTCCCGAGAGGAAAACGGAACCATTCAAGAACGATCCCGCCCAGACCCCCCAGGTCACGCAGCCGTCTCACTAGCAGCCCATGGTCCACTGTGTCAAAAGTGGCCGAGAGATCTAGCAGGATGAGAAATGTTGAACATCCTGTGTCCATCTCCCGGTGGAGGTCGTCTACGAAGGCCACCAACGCCGTCTTAGTGCCATAGTGGGGCGGAACCCAGATTGAAAAGGGTCTAGGAAACCGATGCTGTCCAGATGCACCTGGAGCTGGAGTGCCACTGCCCACTCAATAACCTTCCCTAAAAAGGGAAGGTTAGAGACGGGTCGGTAGCTGGCAACCGCATCCACGTCCTAAGGTGGTTTTTTCAGCAGGGGGTGCACAGCCTCCTTGAGGCAGGGTGACAGCCTCTCCTGCTGCAAGGACGCGTTCACTACCCTCGCCAGCACCGTCCCCAACGTCTCCCTGGAAGCTTTCACTAACCAGGACGGGCACGGATCGAGTTCGCAACAGGTGGTCCTCACAGACCCCAAAACATCCGCCGCATCAGCTGGCGTCACTTCCTGAAACTCCCCCCACAAAGCTGGACCAGACGGGACCTCCGTCCCCTCGTGCTCTTCCCCTACTGCCCCTAATCCAACGTCAAAGTCGGTCTGAATCCGAGCAATCTTGTCTGTGAAGTAGTTGACAAACTCCTCACAGCAGGCTTGGGACAAGTCCCCATCCAGGCGGAGGGAGACTAACCAGCCCCCGCACCACCCAGAACAGCTCCACCGGTTCGCAGACGCTATGAGGACAGCAAGGAACTCCTTCCTTGCTGTCCTCACAGCTTCAACATAGGACCGCAAATGGGCCCTATGGAGAAGACAGTCGGAGTCAGATCGAGTCCGACGCCAGCGTCACTCTAGCCTCCTGCCTACACGTTTCATACACCGCAGCCCCATAGTGAACCAAGGAGTCCTGCGGTGACGAGACCGAGGCAGAGGGCATCTCGGAGCCACCCTGTCAATGGCTTCCTCCAGCAAGCTGTTCCAATGCTGGACTAGCTCATCCACAGAGTGACCGTTCAAGTCCAAGGTTAACTCCCTCAGGACCTCTTGGAATCGCTGGGATTCCATCAGCCTCCGAGGGTGGACCATCCTAACTGGTCCTTTCCCCTTCTGGAGGGGGTGCACTAGAAGACTGGCCTGAAGGAGATAATGGTCCATCCATGACAAGGGCACTACTGAAATCTCCCGCACAACCGGACCCCCCACCTCAAGGCCAGAACCAAAGATCAGGTCGAAGGTGTGCCCCCCCACATGGGTCGGGCAGATAACCTCCTGGGGCAAATCCATGGTTGCCATGGCGGCCATGAATTCTCGCTCCGCCCCACCAAAGCCAGCATCGGCGTGGATGTTGAAGTCCCCCAGAACCAAAGTCCTGGAGGAGCCCAACACCACCTCCGAGGCCAGCTCTGCTAGAGCGGTAAGGGATGCCGCTCTTGCTTAATGGGGAAGAGTCAACATGGATTTAGCAAAGGTAAGTCATGCCTCCCTAATCTGTTGGAATTCTTTGAGGGTGTAAATAAGCATGTGGACAATGGAGACCCGGTAGATATAGTGTACCTGGATTTCCAGAAAGTATTAAATTAAAAAAGTATTTAAATTAAAAAATTAAAAAAGTATTTAAATTAAAAAAGCCATGGGATAGGAGGTAGTGCCTTACTATGGATTGGTAACTGGTTAAAGGATAGGAAGCAAAGAGTAGGACTGAATGGTCAGTTTTCACAATGGAGAGATGCAAAAAGTGGTGTGCCCCAGGGATCTGTATTGGGTCCGGTGCTGTTTAATGTATTCATTAATCTGGGAAAGGGTGTTAAGAGTGAGGTGATCAGATTTGTAGATGACACCAAGTTAATCAAGGTAGTTAAAACACAAGTAGACTGATGAACTGCAACAGGATCTTACGAGATTGGGTGCCTGGGCATCTAAATGGCAGCTGAGATTTAATGTGGACAAGTGCAAAGTGATGCACTTAGGGGAAAATAATCCAAACGATGTGTACACAATGCTGGGTACTAAGCTAGGAGTCACCACTCAGGAAAAGGATCTTGGAGCGATTGTGGACAATACACTGAAATCTTCAGCCCAGCATGCAGCAACGGTCAAAAATACTGGAATACTGTGTGCAGTTCTGGTTGTCTCATCTCAAAAAAGACCTAGCTGAACTAGAAAAGGTACAGAGAAGGACAATGAGAATGATAAAGGGTATGGAACGGCTTCCATACAAAGAGAGGCTTGACAAGCTGGGTCTCTTCAGTTTAGAGAAGAAGACTGAGGGGACATGATAGAGGTTTATAAAATCTTGAGTGGTGTGGAACAAGTAGATAACAAATGGTTATTTACCCTCTCAAATATTACTAGAACTAGGGGACACTCCGTTTTAAAACAAATAAAAGGAAGTACTTTTTCACTCAACGCATAATTAACGTATGGAATTTGTTGCCAGAGGACGTTGTCAAGGACAGTACTATAGCTGGGCTTAAAAAAGACCTGGATAAGTTCTTGGAGTGTAGGTCCATTAATGGCTATTAACCAAGTAGCTTATGGAATGAACTTCTTACTGTCGGGAGCTGGGAGCGAACAACGGTAACGGATTGCCCATTGTGACTGTTGGTGGTTCTCCCATGCGATTGAGATTGGCCACTGTCAGAGGACAGGATGCTGGGCTTGATGGACCATTAGTCTGACTCAGTATGGCTCTTCTGTTCTTAAGAGAATGCATGTGCAGTTAAAATGCACGATTACAATCACATGCGAGAAGTTGGATGGGGCAGGAGAAAAGGCTCCATGAATGCAGCCTAGTAGGTAATGCTACAGTACAGAGCTCTCAACTGATCCAAAGCATTTCCACTGCCAAAACTGGTTCCCATGAATGATCACCATTGTTCAGTCATCTCTCCTGTGCCTCTCCTGTGTGTTTTACAGAACCCTAATAATGCTTAGGTAACTTTTGTTCAGCAGGTTTGAGTCAAGCAGGAGTTATCTATTTAAAATCCAAATAAAGCAAGTGCTAAATAAAATCACTTTAGTTTTTAAAGAGTGCTGGTACATCCTTGTAACTGGAGGCCTCTCCCTTTTGCTACCTCCCTCCCCACTCTATCACAGGTTTTTTAAATTGATTTCTGAAGATAATACTGGTATTTTCCATCCCCAGTTTTACAAACCAATTTCTGGCGATCATACTGGTACTTTTGCACATGTTACCTGCAATTATTATTTTACTAGTATCTTCATATACATTAAGAAATAAGATACTAGTAAAATAATAATTGCAGGTAATGTGCAAAAGTTGGGAAGACCACAGCGAAAGAGAGAAGTGCAACGTACTCCCAAGTACACTTTCCATGAGAGCGGTGGACTAATGTTTTGCACTGCATGCAATACGCCTGTAGACTATACCCAGAAGGGAAGTTGTGACAAGCACCTAGACAGTGCTAGACATAAGAGAGAGGCTAAAGACATGGAACAGTCAGTTGCAAAGAGAGCCAGACTGCAGACTCCATAAAGGCAGACTTCAAAGTTACCACTGAAGAGTAGGCTCACCGCAAAATAGAAATGTATCACCTCACCGAAGCCTTCTGTGGTACTAATATGCCTTTGTATGTCCTGGATAATCTGTCCATGAAAACATATATTCAGTTATTCCATCATCTGACCATCTTCGTCAAACATTTTTGCCGAAGATCTTTGAAACTCACATCCTGACACCTCAGGGAATACCTGAAACTTTCTCCTGGGTTAAGCATGGTGGTTGACAAAACCTCTGTTGCTGAAGGGTGCTATGTGATTAACATAATTGCAGTGCCCTCTGTGTCTTTCAATGAAATTGCTGGGCAGCAAGAGCTGAGAAAGCACACAAATTAACATCCCTGCTTATTGAGTGCCGGTGCCTGGAGCAAGTGAACTTCGAAACAGTGAGCCAGGAGGTGGTTGAGACATTGCGATGGTTGAGACACCATTTGACAAAATCACTGCATTTGTCATAGACAACACGACATACATGGTGAAATGTTGGGAGCGTAGTCTCATGTCACTTGCAGTGCCCACCTCTTCAGTCTTCTGGGGGACACATGGAGAAAACACTTCCACCAAGTGAACAAGCTTGTTATTGCAGTGAAGTGGACATTTACTGCCTGCCCTTCCCGCAAGGCTCGTTTCAGACCATTTCTATTGGAGCAGGGCAAACTTCCTTCTATCCCACCAGCTCCAGTTATTAAAAGATAGAACAGCTGGTTTGAAGTCATAAGGTTCCAGAGCAGATACCTTCAGGATTATATTGATTTCCTGGACAAAGAAAGCAAGCGTACCACAAGTTCCTCAGTTTCGAACATTGTAACTTTGTGTCAGTCCACTGAAGTTAAAGGTGATATTGCTGCAATTGAAGAATTTTCACCCAGGATAGTGGCCACTCTGACGTCATATGAAAAAACAGAAATAAAGGCACACTGTGGACATTTTTACACACACGTTAAAGTTACAGATTTTTCAATCTCCTGGCTTTACAAGTCCAGGAGAAGTTTTTACACACCCAAGTTCTGGGACAAGTTCTATGCAGAAGTTCAAAGATCCGGATGTTTAAGATCTGGGTGAGTGATTTAGACACACAGAAAGTTCAGGATGTAACAGCAAACATCCAGGCGAAATGTGTGTGTAAAAATACCCATTGTTTACAATAATCTGACAGATCTTGCTGAGTGTGCTAAATCCATGAATGCCTCCACTTCCAACAGTCTGGCAAGAAGTACTCTCCTTGAAAATTACCTGGGGAAAATCACAGCGTATATGAAAGAAGAACAAAGTTTCTGTAAACTGGTTGCAAGATTTTTTTTAAAGCATGCAGGGTTTTTGACCTCTCACAAGCTAAACACCTGGACATCAAATCTGTAGATGTTGTACAGTATATTCCACTTTTTGAAGATAACAAGGTTGCTACCGCTGAGCTTACCTGCTACATTGCAGCACTTTGAGAATTTCGGAAACAGAGTTAACAGAGTTCTGGTGCAGTGTGAAAGACCGTGTTCCCAGTCTTTCGGAAATCGCTTTACAATGTCTATCGGTCCCAGTAAATAGCGTAGACTGTGAACGATCATTTTCAGCTTATAAAGATGTCCTCTGAGAAGACAGTCATTCAATAAAGCAAGAGAACCTTACAATATGCAATATGATTTTCCAAAAATGAAGAAAAGCTGAAAGAATAGCTAAACAGGGGTGGTCACATTCCTCCCGGGCTTACAGTCTAATAATATTTTTAGCAACGTATTGAATAAAGTAAATTTTTTTTACCCAGACTTTTTCTCATTCCTGCCATGACCAAGTCATGACTTCTTTTTAAAAAATTACCATGACAAACTCTTAGCCCAAATTATAATGTATGATCAGAGATACATGCTGGTCCTTGTTTTCTGTACAAGGCAAGCTCCTGACTCCATAGTAAATAAATATGCAGGTGGTTCAGTCCTGAAAGCCATTGCACCATGTGATGAAACCTCCAGAAATACTTTCAACTGGATGTGAGAGTCCTACCTTTGTTTGGCATCCGCAGCCTCAC
Organism: Sphenodon punctatus; assembly: GCA_003113815.1. Classification (NCBI taxonomy): domain Eukaryota; kingdom Metazoa; phylum Chordata; class Lepidosauria; order Sphenodontia; family Sphenodontidae; genus Sphenodon; species Sphenodon punctatus. Next base: position 4,402,489 of record QEPC01000715.1, read on the forward strand.
TAGCATCTCCATCTACCACAATGCTGGATTGGGAAGACTTCATAGTTATGAAAGCCTAGGAAAAGTCCTCTCTCTTGAAGATTCCCAGTGGTTGGTTTATTGAGAGTTGCAAGGGAACTAAGGAAACCTGAAATGGAACCTGTACAACTTGACAAGACAAGCCTGGGAAGTAACATTCATATCACTACTGGATACCAAAAACAATGGGCTAAATAAAGGTTTGGGCTTCGTAAGCCACTATAGAAATGCCTAAATAACAGACAACCTGGTAGGGATGGGCAAACAGAACCAAGTTCGGAAATTCGGTTCGGTTCAGTTTGGAAATTCGGTTCGATTCGGAAGTTCGGTTCGGTCGACCGAACTATTCGAGTTCGGTCCGAGCTTCCGAACAAAGTTTGGAAATTCAAATCCCATTGAACTAAGTGGAATGTTATCTTTTAGAGATGGCCGAAAAGATCCAAGTTCGAAAATCCGGTTCAGTTCGAAAATCGAGTTCGGTTCGAAAGTTCAGTTCGGTCAACCGAACTGGTAGAGTTCGGTCCAAACTCCGTACTTTCGAACCGCATTCGCCTATCCCTACAACCTGGTGCTGACACCTCTAACTACTGTTTTTCTTTGAGTGGGCCTCTGGGACTCACACCAATGGGATTCTGTGCCTGTGCAGTTCATCCTCAGAATCTTCTCCAAGCAGTTATCCACGCACCAACAGGGTCCCTGCCTGATTGGTTGCCATTTTGGCGGACTTCTGGTATATAAGGCAGGGTGTGGCATGCATTAGCTCTGCTCTGGATTTGCAGGATGCTTATTTTTCATATTCCCATTCACCCAGCTCACCTGAAATACCTTAGATTTACTTTTGATAATACTCATTACCAATATAAAGTTTTGCCCTTTGGGCTTTCCACAGCCACTAGGGTCCTCACTAAATGTTTAGCACCAGTTGCTGCATACCTGAGAAAACAAGACCCCTCAGTCTTTCCTTATCTTGATGACTGGCTTCTTGACTTGCATTCAAAACAGCAGCTTCAGGAAGATACTCGGTTTACTATAGATCTGTTACAACAACTTGGATTTGTTATCAATTTAAAGAAATCATCTAACTCCCTCACGGTCTATTCGATTTATAGGTGCAGACATTGATTCACTCAGAGACACAGCCCCCTCTCTAGTGTTGTTGCTGCTGCTACTACTACTAAATAAATAATAATCAATCATCATCATCATCATCTTTATATAGTGCTCCCCTGCCATGGCACTCCAAGCACTTTACATATAACACAACTTTTAATCCTTACAACAACCCTTTGAGATAGGTTAGACTGAGAGAATATTGTGACTGGCCCAAGCTCATATATACATACTCAGTATTTGCTGAGGCTGTAGTTCTGACTTTTTATATGCCCGAGGAAGGACCCTATGTGTCCCAAAAGATTGCATATTCTCACCGGCACAATTTGGTCAATTGAAAGAGATCATTTGAACTACTCTGTGTCTAATCTCTTTGGTGATGATAATGCAAAACACTGAGGTGTTCACACAGCCATTTACAACTTGAAAGTGTTAACCTGTGTGAACACTTCAGTGTTAACTACATTAATACATGAGCATTAACACCATTTCCTTACCACTGGAGTTAAACTACTCTGCAGCATGTACTCCATAGGGTACATATTTGGGATAGAACAACCTGGGAATGGGATGACCAGCAACTTTGCTATAAACATTGTGCTGATGTGAATAAAAGCAGAGTTGAACTGAATGAAGGGGGAATTAATATGTCCAAGACTGAACTCAACATTTCCCCCCTCAAACCTTCCTCTCCCACTTCTCTCTCAACTTTCATCGATGGTCACCATGCAACCTGTCCCTCAAGTACATAGACTATGATTCATAATTGATGTCTTTCTTTCCTTTTCAACTTCAATCCAGTCTGTTGCTAAGGCTTATCACTAGTCCCTGGATAGCATTGCTAAAATTCTGCCTTTCCTTACTGCTTCCACTGACCAAACTCACGTCCATGTTCTAATCATCTCTCTCACCTTGACAGCTGCAACATCGTCCTTACTGGCCTCCAGCACTCACTGTGACCCTCTCGCTGTTCAACACTTTGTTCAACACTCTGTTGCTATGACCCACCTAATTCACTTTTCTTTTTGTTCAACCCCGTCTCTGCTCCCTCCGCTGACTCCCTTTCTACCTTTGCAGCTTGCACAAACTCTGTGTCTTCAACTTCAAGGCCCTTCATGCCCTTGCTCCTCCCTGCTCCCTCTACTTGTTTCCCACTATATCCCTACTCACCAGGGGTAGCTGGTGGGTTCTAAGGTTGGTGGACAGGGCCAATCCAACGGCAGATGGGGCCAACCAGAATTTTGAAATTAAGATAGAATTTCACAGTCTGAATTCCACAGCTGTAAAAAATAGGAATGTGTGTTCTGTCTCTCCCTGTATTCCCCTCACTCTTGTTGTTCTTAGATTGTAAGTACACTGCACAGGGACCTGTCTCCAACAACAACAATTGTAAAGTGCCAGGTACACTGCTGGCACCCACACAGAACACAGCTAGGAGGCAGGGTGAATAAATTAACCCTGGCCAGCTAGTGGATCTTTATAATGGGCTTGAAAGATTTTTCCAGTACCTTACTTAAGGTGCAATTCAATGAAACATCACAGTATCTGAAATACACAGGCAGAATAGGTCACAACCAAAATGCATGGGAAATGCAGGAAAACCCAACATGATTATGTGAAATACTAATGCCACACCATAAATGCTGCATAGAGTTTTACAGAGGGTGAAGAGGCATGCACAGTTCAGTAGAGGGCAGGCAGCATCCACCATGTGGGGAAAGGTTCCCCACTTCTGATATAGCACTTTCAGTATCCTTCCTACAAGCTGAAAAGAGAAAAAAAATACATGGAAAAATCTGTAAGATCCTAAATAGAGTGCAAGACAAAGTTCAAAGGTGCTAAGGTGGCTGTTTCCTCCTTCAAAAACAGTAAAACCACACAAGGTTGTGAACAAATATCAATAAAGCAAATATTTTTAAAGTGTTCTTAGTGAGACAACTTTGTCACAAAAGAAATCCTTTGAAAAACATCTATATTTTGTCCATGATTTTTTTTTTTTTTGCACTATGAGCCCATCAAAATATCCCAACCAACCAATTTAAACATTCCAAGTTCAACTTTCTGAAGCATCAAATCACATAGGAAGAGGGACAAAATTCAAAGGGGCTGTCATAAGAAAGTGCAATTAGATTGTAAGCCGTAGGTAGGGACCGCGTCTATCTTATTGTTCTGTAAAGCACCAGGTACACAGCTGGTGCTATACAAATGCTTGCAATAATAATAATTAATTAATAGTCAACCATATACGGTCACATGAAAAGCAAGGTTTTTTTAAGTGTTCAGAGTGCTGCATTTGTACCCCTGCGACACTCGGTCAACATACAATCTAGCCACTCTAGATATCCAATATCTAAACTACATACAAACATAAAGTATTTTAAAAATGTAAAAGAAAAATATTTTTTAAAGAACATATTCAATCAATGCACAAACCAAAAATTAAAAAACATTCAAAGATATATTTTAAATATCCAAACAACCAAAATACCCCTAAACACTAAAAAATAAAGCCAAAATAACAACTACATCCAGGAAAGGGAACATTTAAATGAGGCTGGAGCATGAAGACAGAGCAACAAGTAAGGGGACATTTAAAAAAAAAAAAAAACATAAGAAAAATAATATTAACAAATTATAAAAATAGAAAAATAATTAAAATAAATATTAGTCACCCAAGCAGGCAGCTTTAGTATCTTCTGCTCTCTCTTCGGAAAGAGAGAACAAGAGAGAGAGTTCATGAGGCTCCCATTGGTTTCAGGGCACCTGGAAAAGGTGCCCTGAAACCATTCTAATTGACTGGGTTCCTCCATAGGAACCCAGCCTGGGAGCCCCTGGCACTTCCTCCAACCACTCCCCAGCCCCCCAGAGAGCATGCTCCCCTGGAGCAGTACCTGGAAAATGCTCACTAGGCTGAGTTGCACGCACGCACGCACGCGCACACACACACACACACACCGAGTCCTGCCTCCCTCCTGTCTCTGGCTGGCCCACCCAGGGGAGCAGCAGGAGGGAGGGGGAAGAAGGACCAAAAAGGCACAGATGTCCCTTGCAGGGAGCATTTGGCTCTCCCCACACAGATCCTATGCACCACACAGGGAGACTCTAGCCAACCTGGCCCTGCCCACAAATGAGCTGGCTTCTGTCTGCATGCTAGCGCAGATCAGCTGGCTAGCAGTGGCCATTAAACCCTGGCTGTGCAGGCACAGAAGTGTGGCAGTCAAGCCACGTTTCTGCACCTGCTTGGCCAGGGCTTAAATGGACACCATGCCAGCCAGGCAATTGACGGTAGTGCGAGGCATGGTGGCAGCAAACAAGGCAGTGTTGCACAGTGCTTCCCACCACTTGGGGGGATGGGAAGTCTGGGGGGAGGCCACCCTGATGCCCCCAGGGAGGAACTGCCCCTGTTTACCCAGGAACTTTTCTCCTCCTCTGCCACTATCCTCGTCTGCACCAGAGACTCTTATTATTATTATTATTATTAAACATTTATAAAGCGCCAGTAACAACCTGGCGCTGTACAGAACATATAATCAGCTGCGGTCCCTACCTGTGGCTTACAATCTAAAAGACAAGGAGGGGGAGACAAGGAGAGGGGACAGTGGGAGAGACATGGGAGAAGACAAACAAACATTCAGGCGGATGCGAAGTCTCAGGCGCGTGTACTTGGCTTGGTTACAAGGTGGTCGGTAGCAGCAGTCAGCAGAGGAGGGCCGACAGTAAGAGCAAGGGGAAAGACTAGAGGGCATTGGGAAAGGCAGCATGGAAAAGATGGGTCTTGAGGAGGGATTTGAAGGAGCGGAGGGAGGAGGCGAGGCGGACGTCGGCAGGGAGGGAGTTCAAGACTCTTGCTCTTGAAACTGACTTCACCCATCCCTGATGCTCCCCCCTATACCTTGGAACTTCCTCCCTGGATGCATTCACTCTGCTTCCTCCCTCCTGATGTTCAAATCCCTCCTAGAAACCCACCTCTTCCATCAGGTTTTACCTTGCTCCTCACCCACATGGACTACTCACGGATGTTCTTTCTGTTATCCTTTCATTCAAGGTCCTCTCTCCCATAGGTGACTTGTAGAGGGGGCATGGGGTGACATGTGCCCCTCCCCAAATTCTTGGAAGCTCTATAGAACTGTATAGAACTCCTGCCCAGACCCTTGCCTAGCCCCCACTCCTGTGCGCCCCCACTATCGACAGCTACCAGTCACCTATGCCCTGTAACTAAGCTAAGTCCATGAACCTGCAAAAAACCTAAGTCTAAAAATGGGGTCATGCAAGCAAAAAACTGCGGGAACAAGCTATAAGTTCTATAAGCTATAAGTACGTTCTATGCTCCACTAGAAACTGTTCTATCATTCAGTCAGCAGATGGTGCTCCTGGAACAACCTATTCATCAAAACAAACTCTGTGCTGTCGTATTAATCTGGGATGCTAACATTTTCACCAGTCATGCGGCACACTAGCTGATAGTCTGTACCTTGTAAATTGGCCAAATCCAAGTGAGCTTTGGTGCTTTACTTTGGGACGATGAAGATCTTGCCCTGTCTGTGCACACACACACATTTTTTTTAAAAGAAATTAGACAAGACAAAATATTTCATTGTGAGAGAGACAGGCTGTACTGCACGCAGGGAGACCACTCCTTTGGGAAATGGAGGTGAAGCAAATCAACTTATTTTTCTGCAGACAAATGTTGCTCATGATGTCCTTGTATTGGGACTGAGGCCTCAGCTGCTGAGGAGTAGTGGTCCACCATGGCAGAGGACAACTGCCTGGCTCAGGGAATGGTGTTGACTTCAAGTTGGCTTATTCCTGAGAAAGGCAGAGGCCAAGCATTGGGAGAAGCAGAGTGTAGGTCTGTTGGGGTGGGATGGAGGACAGGTGGGTGCCAGAGACATAGGTGAGTACATGGGGGCGGGGGAGGGGGGTTGGAGTTCCACCCCCTAAGCTCAGGCCCTGGTTATTTATTTTTTATTTAACAAAAAATCCAAACTAGTCCTGATGCTCCTGGGCCAGGTGCTTCCTGTGGGCCCACCAATCCCTCCTTCCCTCTGCCACCTTGGCGACCCTGCTCCCAGGCCCTACCTATTCTAAGGCAGCCTTTGGTACAGAAAACGTTAATATAATAATAATAATAATAATTAATCATTTAATTTTTATACTGCTCTCCTGCCTTTAAATGTGTCAGGAACCGAGCTCTGGCAGCCCCGCCCTCAGACGCTCCAAAGCCCCCACCTTCGCTAGACGGCTCCGTCGACGCGCCCCTGTGGCAGGGATCCCCGACACCGGCAAGGCGCCCAAACCTGAAGCAGGAAACCTCCGTCATAGATGTAGCCCCCCCGCAGGAGGAATCCCCGCTTCCCAGTCCCCAGAGCGTCGCGCTGGCCCCATCAGCTGACAGCAATTCAGGGGGCGGACTCAGAAACAGGAAACCAGCCGCACCGGACCCACCCCAGCCCCTGCGTCACTCAGAGAGGCTGCAACAGCGCCCTATGCACTAGGATAAAGCCTGCTGCTGTCAGAGTCTCAGGGCTGGTGATCGGAGCCTTGTGCCCATGAGACTGGCCCCTTGTTCGTGGAGAGTTGCGTGAAGTGCGAGTTCCTAGCTCTGAGTGGTGTGTCCTGAGTGTGTGGCTGTGAGGAGTGAGTGTCGTGAGTGGCTGTGTGTGTATCGTGGATTGTGGCAGCAGGTAGGAGTGCGTTCCTTGGGGGTTTTGGGTGGTGGGGAGCACTGGAACCTGGGCCCTTCTTGGGAGTGCAAGACCTATCCACCCCCTCCCCTCCTGGGGTGTGTGCACCCCCCTAGCCTCACTAATTCTCAAACTTCCCTAGCCCTACCCTCTGCCCTCCTGTGTGAGTGTGGTCCCAGCAGCGTTCAGGGCGTGCGCTCATCCCAGAGACCCAGTGATGAGACAGGCTGGGGACTTATCATCCAGATAGCCCTATTCCATCCTGAGGGTTCATTTTCCAGGCACAGCCTCGCTGCCCCCTTCCCTTTGGGTGCATGTGTTTCCCTTCTTCCCTTCCTTGGCAGTCAGGAGACCCCATTCTACCCCCTGAACCCCCACACATGGTTAGGTGTGTTAATACCATTTATTGTGCTCCCCCATCCCCGCCCCAGACCCCAGTACACCCGTGTGCCCCTGTGCCCTTCCCCCCTCCCACCCCCCCTCAGTGATCCTGGATGCCTCCTCCCCACCCCATCCCCTATGCTGCCCTGCCCCTCCCCCATCCCCTGCTGCCCCTAGACCATCCCCATCCCCTGCGAACAGGGATGGCCAAGGCTACCAAGCCCCCTTGTCCGAGGTGGAGGAGGAGGTGCTGTCATCCAGAAAGGCCAGGAACCCTGACCCTGTCCACCACCCCCTGTGCCGCTTGAGGCTGTATTGGGGCCCAGAGGCCCAGCTGCTGGCATCCAAGCTGTGGGGGCATGGGTCCCCAGATCCGTGGTCCCAGGTGCTGTTGGGGCAGCGGGGGTTGCGGCACCAGCAGGGCCTGTGGTACGGTCGGGGTGGTGGAAGGGGCACAGGTCCAGGTGCTGGCATGGCACCTGGTGGGGCTGCTACCAGTATGAAGGCACTCAAGGCCCCAGCCTGCAGGAGTAGGGATGTGCCCTGCTCCAGTGAGAGGTCCAGTTTACGGCCAAGATCCTCAGACCGGCGGTCCTGCCAGTCCGAGTGGGCCTGGAGTGCCTCCAATTGGTGGTCTATATCCCGCTTCATCAGCCCCTGGTCATTCCGCATCTCCGCCAACAGCGCCCAGTCCCTCCCCTCCACCTGTTGCATGCCCTCGTGGTCCCCTCCTCCAGCCGGTGGACAGCTTCCAGCATTTCCTCAGTCTGTTGTGTGCTGGTGGTGACCAGCTCCTGTGCTAGGTCCTCCCAGCACCTGCACACCCGTGCTCAGTGCTCCTGCATCCTCTGAGCCGGCGGTACCAGCGGCCCCCGGCCTCGGCCCTCCCGTGCCCGGTGTGGCTCTGTAGGGTGATAAAGGGGTTGTTTAAGCATGTGGGGTGCCAGTCCCCTGCCGCCCCTCCAGTCCCCATCCTTGGAATGCTCCGTCACCCCGAGTTAGGCACCGCTGGCCCCTGTGCGGCTCACTCTGCCCGTGCCCCTTACCAGCCTCCGGGATCGGAGGGTGGGGGTTGCTGCATCTCCTTCCACCCCCTGTGGCCCCCCTCCCCTTGTGGTCCCTGCGTGTGCCCTGCATTGCCCCTACCTGCTCCCTCCATGTCCATTCCCTCTGAGGCCGGTCAGTCGTTGGGGCTGGTGTCTGTCTGGTCCTCGGGGAAGCATGCCATGAGGTGCAGGGTGATGGTCTCCTCCTCACCCTCCACCTCCTCTGAGTCAGCTGGGCCGTGCATGCCCTCGCTGGCGGTCGGGCTGGGGGTGTGCTGGGCACACGTGCCCGAGGTCCCTGGCAGTTCCTCCTGGGCTTCCGTGCCTGGGGCCTGGCCGTGACCAGGTCTATATGGCTGCGGGGGTGTGTGTGTGTGTGCTCATCCATTGGTCACTCCTCCCGGGCACCCTCTCCTACCGGGTGCCAGGCGACTATGGAGTCCTTGCAGTGGAGCACCCGGCTCAGCACATCCAGGTAGGGGGAGGCCCATGTCGCCCACCCAGAGCACCGGTTGTTGTCCATTATGTCCTTATAGCCCATCTGGAGCAGCAGATGGAGGAAGTTGCTAAGGCTGCCTTCCGCCAGCTGTATCTCGTGCGTAGGCTGCGTCCATTCGTCTCCAGCCCAGACCTGGCCTCCCTCATCCATGCCTTCATCACCTCGAGGCTAGACTACTGTAACACGCTCTACATTGGGCTTCCCTTGTTCCTGGTCTGGAGGCTGCAGCTAGTGCAGAATGCGGTGGCTCATCTCCTTATGGGGACGGGCCGTCGGGAGCATATTACACCTGTGCTCCGAGCCCTGCACTGGCTGCCGATAGCGTGCCGAGCCAGGTTCAAGGTGTTGGTATTGATCTATAAAACCCTACACGGTCTGGGCCCCTCATACCTCAGGAACCACCTTGCCCTCTCTGCCCCAGAGCAGCTCCTTCGGTCTGCCGGGGGTGATTCTTGGAGGTCCCCCATGTTAAGTGGGGGGCCACAATGGAGAGGGCATTCTTGGTGGCCAGGCCGCGCCTTTGGAACTCCCTTCCAGAGGAAGCTCGCCTGACCCCCTAGCTTGTTGACATTCTGGCAAAGCTGCAAAACCTGGCTGTTCGCCAGGCCTTTGGGGAGGGTGGGAGGGTAGGGTGAGGGGTTTTTAGCTCCCCCACCTTACNTCAGGGCTGGTGATCGGAGCCTTGTGCCCATGAGACTGGCCCCTTGTTCGTGGAGAGTTGCGTGAAGTGCGAGTTCCTAGCTCTGAGTGGTGTGTCCTGAGTGTGTGGCTGTGAGGAGTGAGTGTCGTGAGTGGCTGTGTGTGTATCGTGGATTGTGGCAGCAGGTAGGAGTGCGTTCCTTGGGGTTTTTGGGTGGTGGGGAGCACTGGAACCTGGGCCCTCCTTGGGAGTGCAAGACCTATCCGCCCCCTCCCCTCCTGGGGCGTGTGCACCCCCTAGCCCCACTAATCCCCCCACTCCCCTGGCCCTACCCTCTGCCCTCCTGTGTGAGTGTGGTCCCAGCAGTGTTCAGGGCGTGCGCTCATCCCAGAGACCCAATGATGAGACAGGCTGGGGACTTATCATCCAGATAGCCCTATTCCATCCTAAGGGTTCATTTTCCAGGCACAGCTTCGCTGCTCCCTTCCCTTTGGGTGCATGTGTTTCCCTTCTGCCCTTCCTTGGCAGCCAGGAGACCCCGTTCTACCCCCCGAACCCCCACAAAATGGCACTCGGAGCACTTTGCCACCATAAAAATGTAAAAACAATATAAAATCAAGTAAAAACCATTAAAAAGGGGCGGGAAAGACTGCATTAAGGGGAATCTTCAGCGGATCCTTAAAGCACCTCAAGAATAAATGAGTTTTCAGGTATATTTTTTAGAGGTAAGGAGGAAGGAACTAAGACAGACATCCAGAGAGAGCGAGTCTGACACTAAGGGGCCTGCCACAGCAACGGCCTGATCGTTTGCTGATTTAAGTCTCAATGGCTGTATCCCCAAACGGTGCAGTATCGAAGTTTCATAGTATGTTGTTCTGGTCAAGGAAAATTTAGCCCCAGCAACAGAGATCTATAGGAGTCAGATGTGTTTTGATTTAGGTTTACTTTTGATCTTTGTGGAAGCAGGCCAAGCCCCTGAACCACAAAGCACTCTGCTGGAAGCAGAGCTGCATCAAGGGAACTCAATGGCATGGGGAGAGGGCATGAGATTCCCTTATCTGGTGCTCTGGAGCTCATTGATGCCAGGGTCATTTGCTGTTTGCTTATAGGGTCACCACCTGTGTGTGCATGGGTGCACGCACACACACACACACACACAAAGGACTGTGTCCCCTTACACACACAGGTTGCGTCCCCTTCCTCCCCTGCTTGCTTGCTTCTCAGATAGCTGTAGCAGCTACCAGATTTCACCGCCCCCTTAGATTTATTATTTAATTAACACCAGCAATGTACCTGCCACTGTGCAATCAGTAGTTATAGAAAGGTCCTTACCACAAGGGGCGTACAAATCTAAGAATGAAACCAAAATTTTGAGACACTAAACACGAAAAGGAAACTAGAATAGAATACAAAGTTTGCCCCCCTACGCAGCCAGCCATGCTTTCAACACAAGCTGACTCCTGAGAAGTAAGGGGTGAGAATTACATGAGTTTCTTCCCAACACGTAGCCACTGTGACAAAACGCAGTAGGGGGCGCTGTACAGCGAAACCACCCGCCTTACTGGGTTAGGTCTAAAAATCGCTGCCACCACCGGGAACCAGGAAACTAGAGGGATTCACACCTTCCCGGATATGGGAACCCCCAACACAACTTTGGCTCTTCGCCCACAGCTCCCCTGGCACCCCTCTTGTTGAGGTCAGTTGCCCTAGAGTCACTCTCTGTAGGCAGAGCTGCAGAAAACTGTGTGTCTTGCAAGGACTCCCCTTCGTGGGTACAAATCCTTCTAACCTTTAAAGGTACCTGAAGCTTTTTCTTTCCAGCTGCTGGTCTTTTCACTCAGGCACAGATACGCCCGTTTTACAAAACAAAATAAATACTTTATTGGCCAAAAGCAGAGAAACAGGTTTGGCAACAAGGCTAAGGTAAAAGGCTTTGGGTAAAGAGAGAAGCAAACTTAAAATAGAGTCTCAGATCTTGGGGATTGGGTGTCCGCTGGTTTGGGCAGTCGCCTCCTAGGACTGAGGGTAGAAAGGCCGTTGCTGGTACTCACAGACTCCTTTTCATCACCTGTGCAGGTAGAAACAAGTGAGGCACATGTCTTAGCTGGCTCCGTGCCAGCAGCATGTTGCAGCTTGGAAAGAGAAAGTCAGAAAGAGGGAGGAAGGGGTGTGTCCTGGCTTTTTAAGATTGACCCCTCCTTCCCTTTTGGAATTGGCCTCAGGTAGGGGTTTCTCCAATCCAGGTGAACTGCCTGAGCCCTCTGACCTCTGATGTCACCTAGAGGGAGACATCATGGCATTCACCTTGAGATACTGATCCCTGTCCTTGGCCTGTGGAGCATGCCCAGAAGACCCGTCCTGTGACGCTGCGTTAGACAGGCCCTGGGGGGGGGCCCTGATAGGGTGTAACCAAGTGTTTGTCTAGGGGACTCTGGTATGGAAACAGGGGCATTTTGCCACAGCCACTGTTATGACTACATATGCATATTGCCCACTTCCAGTCTATGGCTGTCTGAGAGATGGTAAAAAAGTAGCCCATGCATAGATTTTCATGGGGAAAGACTTGCCAGATAAAATGATGATCAAGCTTTTGTGAACAAATTTACTCCTTGATGTTGCTGCTGCTACAGAGAGGGTTGGAGGTAGATTAGAGTCAGTTGCATTGTACTTCGTGGAACTGACAGTTGAGTGTTGTAGGGAGCAGGGAAAAATTACTTGCGAGTCCTGCACCAACAGTAGGGTGGCCAGATACACAGATTTTAGAGGACACTTATGAGAAATACAGGTTGCAGGGCTGCACTGGAGCCAATGCAGCCCTGCAACCTGTATTTCTCATAAGTGTCCTCTAAAATGTACATATCTGGCCACCCTAACCAACGGCTTAATCAGTTCTACTGAAATGAGGTGGGGTGTTTGATGATATACAGCAATTGCTGGGGAGGGGCGGAGGGAGGGCAGCCAGAAGTCAGGGGAGATTAGCTAAGCACATGGCTGGTGGGAGGACACTACTGGGTAAGTGGTCCAGCACACAGCTACAGTAACTTTTTATAACTAGCTACACAATCATGATGACGTCATCAAATTCAACACATGATGACTTTGCAATGCATTTGTTACATCTGATAGAACCCCCATATTTTGTCCCATAGCCACACCTGTGTGTGTTTATTTGTGAATGTGAGTCTGGGAGGATAGTCATCTAGCTAATATAACATTAGCCAGAAGCTACCCTTACTCAAACTGATCAATTTAGAACAAATGTTTTCATTGCTATGGATGCATTGTTTAATGATTAACTGAAAACCTGTCATCTGTGCCCTAGGTTCTTAAACTGGGGGGCTGGCAAACACCTAGCTTCACACACTCACTGAGCTAGGGGGAAATCTCAAAAATAATGTATTTATTTATATATATTTATTTCTTCAATTTATACCCCTCCCCTCTTGCACACAGGCGGTTCGAGGCGGTGAACACAAGTGCAATAAAAACAATAATACTTTATACCGCTTATATTGTTTATCCTTCCCGATGAGTTCCGACTACATCGATTTAGGAGGTTGTCTGTATTTTTATTGGCTGTGGCGAAAACCCGTGCCTTAATAAATTTATTTGTATTTATTTGTAACAACAATACATTATAAAAATGAAGAAATATAAATATAAATACACTATAAATATAAATATAGCAATCATAAAATCCAAAGCAGCAGTGCAAAATCTAAGCCCAATCTGAGAAAAACCTTAACCTCTGGATCCCACTTAACCCACTTCACCCCCACCCCGCCAAACGCTTGATGGAAGAGCCAGGTCTGACAGTTTTGTCAGAAGGCCAGGAGATCCAGGCTGAGGTGGACATCCACCAGGAGGGCATTCCACAGTGACGGTGTGGCCGCTGAGAATGCCTGCCTGTCGGTCCAAAGTTGCCGATAACGTGGGATCTCCAGGACGGCACCCCCAGATGACCGCAGAGGTCGCCCTGGATCCCAGGGGGTGAGGCGATCTTTCAGGTAAGCAGGGCCCAAGCTGTGAAGGGATTTAAAGGTTAAATAATGGGATGGCAAGGGGAGAGGGGGAGAGAGAGGGGAAGCAACAGGAGAGTAGGAAGTGGGCGAGGGAGCAAGATGTATGTGTGTGGCGTGGGAAGGGGGCTCTCAACTACAACACATAAGTGGACGGGAGGACAGTTAAAAAAAACCTTTCAGAATCACTAGTCTCTGCAGGTTGGTAGAGCAGACTCTGGGTTTTCATACTGACTGAAGAGCCTTAGGATTTCTTGAGTCTGGCTTTCCCCATCTGCCTGTGCTTCTCAGAACATCAAGTGAGAGGACTGTGGAAAAGGATAAGGCAGTCATTTCTTTAAAAAAAACAACCCTGAAAAAAAGAACTGACATCTGAAGCAATTAGGGGGTGGGGAAATCATTCATTATCTGAACATGGAGCTGTACCTTAACCTCTACACCAGACTTGCAGGATTGTCTGTTTTCTTAAACATTAACTCAGTAGGTGCATATTAATATAGTGGTTTCAATAGAATGTATAGGAGAAAGGCAATAGAAAGTAATTCAGATTACCTCTTTTATTCGACCGGCTACTGTTGGTGAGGGTGTGCAAGCTTTTAGAGCAGAGGAGCCATTCCTCAGGTGAGTGAAAGAGTCTGAACTAAAATACTGAGCTAATGAAGGTGCTCTTGAATTAACGTCAATGATGGCAATCACTTAGAACAGTGATTCTCAAACTGGAGGAACAGGGCACTTGGGGGTGGGGTTCATGCAATGTGTTTGGAAGGGAAGGAGAACAAAAAGGCAGACAGATGGCCAACGCTGAACTTCACTCTGACTGCGCAAGGGAGGATTTCCCAAATAAATGTGTGGCAAAGGGGAGGGGGAGAAGAGGGAGCAAGATGTATGTATGTATGTGGGATGCCTCCCCCCAACTAAGCATATGGGGGGAGGCATGATTCAAGAAAGTTTGAGAGCCACTAACTTAGAAGCTGAATGTCGGTAAAGAAAAGATCACTAGCAATTCAACATGTTTAGATGAAAGGAAAACCGTGACCGAGATGTAACCAGCAGGCTGCCTATTGCTTACACTTTTCTATAGTGGCGTATGAAGCTCAGATCTTTATTTAGTCCATTAACTATGATATCTAATCGAGTGACAAACGTTAGTCGTCAGGCCAGTATTTTCAAGGTGCAATTTTAGATGAGCATTCATCACACAAATTCTCTGAAGCTCCCATTGTGTTGGAAAAAGTTTGAAAAATAAATATGAAAGGATTAGAAAGTGTTATGCCTGACAAAAATGCTTGCTATAAATGATGTCAGAACTCCCTTTAAAAATTAAGTATAATTAACTGAAAGCGCTATTTGCAAAGCATATTCAAGCCTAGTATAAAGCGGGCGTAGGGGACCTTCTCCCCACCAGAGGCCAAATCCAAATGTCCACGAATTTCTGTAGAATGGATGCACTCTGCAGAGTATGGAGGAGCAGGGCTGTGCCAGGAGCGCTCTACGGAAGGTGTGGGGAAGGCCCTCCCAGAGCACTCTCCTGGTTCATCCACAACCATGCTCCTCCACAGGATGCTCCAGGCTGTACTTCAGATGTGCTCTTCTGGGAGGGCCAAGCCCCAGCCCACAAAGTTCCCCAACCGGTGGAAACTTCTCCTTTCTTGCCTTCAACGTAGCGGGCTGCATTGAAGGCAAGAAAGGGGAAGCCATCAGTGCCCAGAAAGGGAGGGTGGGCCTAAGGTTCCTCACCCCCGGTAGAAAGCTTTTCTAGCAGCCTTGCAAGCATATATAATAAGAACTATAGCACTCCCCAATTTTATTTTTTTTAATGCTCCCCTGCCTTTAAATGGCACTTGGAGCACTTTATATTCATAAAAATATTAAAACAATATAAAACCAATTTAAAACAATTTAAAAGGGGAAGGTAAAGAAGGACGACAGACTACAGCAGTGGATCCTAAAAGCATCTTAAGAATAAATGAGTGTGGCAGGATCTCTCCAGCGGTGCACCCCTTCCTCCCCATAGTCCCCGAGTGTCCAGCCCCTTTTACTGTCAGCCTCTCACTCTTCCTTGCTTAACCGCAAGTCCTTTAGTCGGTTTATCAACGGTACAATGGTTTCTACCTCCAGCTTGTCCAGCTCTGGTTCTTCTGGGCCTTTATCTCTGTTGTTCTTTGTCCCAGCTCCGGCCTCACCTCCTTCTGCTCCCCACCTAGACTCCATGGCTCTCTCAGGAGTCCCTTGTAAGGGGAGCCTCACACTCCCCTAACTGGCCTGTAGGGATGGGCGAACAGATCGCAGTTCGGGTTCGGCCGTTGGGTTCGGCTGCGTTCGGTTCGTTTGTTCGGTTCGTTCGCTGAGTTTGGGTTCGGCTGTTTGGTTCATTCGTCCGAACAGGCTGTTCGGTTAGGCCGTTCGGCTGTTCAGTTCGGCCGTTCGGGAAGTGTTGTTATGGTTTTGTTTTTTTTTAATATGTTTTTTTGGTTTTTTATTGGGTTTTCTTTTGTTCTTTATTTGGTTTTTTGGTTTCTATATGGGGTTTTCTTATTTTTAAAAATCTAATATTATATATATCTGTCTACACTAAATCTAACTGCTATTAACTATTCTAAATGCTATGAAGTAAATGGATTATCTAATAAGTACACAGACCTACTCCTACAAACACTAAAACTAAATCATGAACGCTATCTCTATCACTAAGGTAACTCCTACAACTGTCTTCATCTATCTATCTATCTATCCCCCCCATCCCATATCCATATCCAAATATATATATATATATATATGGATATGGATATATATGGATATATATACATCCATATATCCATATATATGGATATATATACATCCAATATATATGGGATGGGGGGGAATCTTCTAGAAGAGGAGTCTGTAGTGAAATACATACATTACATACTCAATGAGTCTGTACAGTGCATAACACAAGGTTTCAGTTTATGGTTTAAGTTTCATTTCATTACAAAATTGAAATGAAATTTAAAGCAATCTAAAAATCCTACTCAACACCTGCTGTTCAGGAACAGTGACTAGCTCAGAAGGTGTTGGGAAGTGGGGAGGCAGATAATTAGTTTCGTTTCTTGCAAGCCTCTCCACCCCTGGTGCCTGGAAGTCTGCTCCTCAGTGACTGACACCTCCCTGTAATGTTTGACCTTCCAGTGAACCTTTTTTTGCCATCCGAACGCGATCCGAACTGACCGAACTGTTCGGCCATTTCGCTGTTCGGTATGTTCGCGTTTGGGTTCGAGTTCGGGCCGAACTCCGAACTTCCGAACCGCGTTCGCCCATCCCTACTGGCCTGCACCAGCAACACTTCTTGTCCCTGGGGCAGGGTTTGCCTCATTGTTAGGGAAGCCCAAATATATATATATTTGTCCATGATGATGATATTGAATAAATTAATTTTCAGTCAAGTCTAAAAATTGTCTAGTTCAAAGTCAAGGAATTTGACTTTATATTACGGCTCGAAATGAGATTTCATCAAAACAGGAAATCTCATTGAAATTCCAGTTCCTGATACCGTCTCGGTTGAATCAAGAGCCTATTGGTACTTCACAACATTTGACTAACATTTCATTTCTCAGTTTACCAACTTTTCACTTAATGAGATCCCATTCACTGCTTTGCTGTCAATTTCAAATCCTGAGTGGCTAGTAATACCGATGCAATGCCGCATTTCTTACACTCCAGTTTCCCTTCTACTTCCTTGTCATTCATTGGCTGGTATGCAAATTCCTTTTCTAATCACATCTGCAATCCAGTTGCAGATTGGTCAAAGCAAAGCAGAACAAGAATTCTGATTAGAGGCATTGGAGTGGAGGTTAAGGGGTGGGTTATTCACACAGTAATTGGCTCAGAAATGCAGAAACAATAAACCCAGAAGTAAAATGGTACCCTCAGCAATGCGGTAAGATGCAAATGAACGGGACATGGTAAAAAGTAAGTGGAAAGTTAGTAACTCATGATGGTATCTGGTGCTATTGTGAGAATCAAGAAATTGCATCAGTATCAGGAAATAACCAGGAAATCCATTCAAATTACCGATATGGTAAAATTACCTGTGAGTAAAGCTTTGCTGCTCATTTCAGCCTACTTTAGATATCTATAGAGTATTTTATTTATTTTTCTATAAAGCAGGGCTGATGTGAGCAGCAAAAGTTTATCTTATCTATCTAATCTATCTATCTAACTATCTATCTATCTTCCTTCCTTCAAACGGGAAGAAGTTAGAGAATTTGGGTAACAAGCATCCCAGAAGATGATGACAGGATGAAAGGCCCTTGGAAAATTTAATTACACAGTCAAGAACACAGTGCTCCTTTGTTTGAAAAGGAAAGCATCTGATCAGTGCATCTTAACCGTGATGACCTATGGATATGAAATTTGGAGATGGTACACAAGAATGGCAAAAATGTCAGACTCCACAAAGCAGCATGGAAACGATGCATGGTAGGCAAAATCCATTGGGTTCAGGGAAAAAACATGAATGGATTCAATCTCAAACAAGGCCAGAAGTGCACATTATGCAACCTTCTGGGGCCAAGAGAGTGAGTCAGACTGGTTGGGCCTGATATGTCTGACACGTGCAATGCTGGGGCTTTGTGGCAAACTAGCAGGGAAGGAATAGCGCCCCTGCAAAAAGGAAGCCTATTTTGCCAGCTGGCAACAACGACTGTCAGCCATTCCTATTAGAGCTGAAACAAATCACTGCCACTATGTGGTATCAGGGCTGGATCTGCAGTATCTGCTAGTATCCGGAAAGCTCGTGATATCAAACAATGTTTGGCTAGTGTTTGGGGGATTATCCCGATAACCAGATTACCAATTTACCACAATACCGCACATTACAGTATGCTCTATTGCTATTTATCACATTACCATTTTTCCATAAACTCTTTCCTATTTATTCCCTCCTCCTAGATCTGGGATTACTCTAACATAATAATGATAACATTCAGATATGCGGTAACATGTAAAAACAGTGATGGTAATTCGGTAAACTGGCTAACTTTCGCATTATTATCCAGTAATCTGGTTCGGCAGTTAATCTCTGTGATAACTGGCCTGTTACCAAATAACTGCCAAAGTAACTAGAAATGCTGGATATATTATTAACCATAGATAAAAAAAATTACTATCTGTTTCAGTGCTAATTCCTGTGTTAGCAGGGAATCCAGACTGCCATTTTGTATGGCACACAAATGGCTCTGGATCTGGCACTGATCTCAAACCAAAGTACATGACATCGTGTGAAGATGAGATGGAAAAAAACACACAATGGACTCGTACTGAGTTGAAATCAGCCATTCCTGAATCAACAGGAAATCCTCTCATGTTAGTAACCTTATCAAATGTTCAGCAGCAATTTTGAATCTGGCACGTATTTTGCAATTCCATTGGGATTTTTCACTATTTCCCCCACATCCCCACCATAATCGTTCAGCATTTTCTTCCAATTTCGGTGTCTTTTCAGTACTATCCATGACTTTTTTCCATTTCCAAGTCGTCTTTGTCCAATCTGGAGAGGGGTGGGAGGAGGCAGCACTGCTGTGTATGGTGTGTGCACCTTTGTTTGCCTCCTTCTCCTGTCAACTTGCTGAACATGCCAGTATGCATTAAAAGTACTAGAAATTACTGGAAGTAGCCACTGAAGATCATTCCCAAATGGGAACAAACACATGTGGCAAACCCCTGGTAAGTTTCTGTGGAAGGCAGCAAATCAGCATTTATTATTTATTTTTTATCTTTTATTTTTATCTTTATTGAATCCTGGTAGCAGCAGCGGAGTATGCCGGGGTGGGGTGGGGGGGAACCGCCTGGTGGCAGCAGGTGGGGGGTGTTGCCCAACTCCCGGTGGCAGAGGGAGGGGGGACAAGGGGGAGATGATCCCTCCGATGCCGACCCCTGGTGGCAGCAGTGGGACCAGCTGAAGGTGGGGGGTGGAGGGAAGGGAGGGGAGGAGAAATAGGGGGTGGGATATGGGGAGTGGAAAGGGGGATGGGGATGGGGGGAGGTAACCTCTGGAGGAAGGGCGAACAGCCGAGGGGTAGGGATCAGGATGGAGCAGACGGGGAGGGGAAGCGGCCATAGGGGTGGTTGTGGGGTGGGGACGGTATGGTCTGAGGGGACGGGTGACTCGTACTCCTAGGGGACCAAGGATCCTGGTGGAGGTTGAGCGGGTCACACACACCCCACACTGAGGGTGAGAGAGGGTCGGGGTCTAGGGTCCGCCTGTAAAGAGCTGTTGTTGTTGAATGCAAGGTCCGTGGTTAATAAGGCCCCGGTTATCCAGGATTTGATCCTGGACGGGGCAGCGGACCTTGCATGCATTACAGAAACCTGGCTGGATGAGGGGGTGGGACCTGTTTTGGTGGACCTCGTTCTGGCCGGGTATGCTGTGCAGCACCAGCCCCACACGGGGGACCGGGGTGTGTGTGTAGCTATTGTTTTTAGAGAGGAATGGCCAGTTAGGAGATATCCGGTTCAGGAGATTCCAGGTATTGAGGCCCTCCATGTGGTGTTTGATTTGGTGGGGGGCAAGTTTGGGGTGCTGCTGGTATACCGGGCCCCTTCCTGTCTGGCAGCTTCCCTTGCCACTCTAGCAGAGCTGGCCTCAGAGGTGGCATTGAACTCCTCCAGGACTTTGGTCCTGGGGGACTTCAACGCCCATGCCGACACCAGCCTTGTAGGAGCGGAGAGTGAATTCATGACTGCCATGGCAACCATGGACTTGTCCCAGGTGGTCAACTGCCCGACCGATGTAGGGGGACATATCCTCGACCTGGTTTTCTGTTCAGGTCTTGTGGCGGGTGGTCCATTAGTGGGGGACGTAAGAGTTACGCCCTTGTCATGGACGGACCATTATGTTCTACTGGCCAACCTCTCAGCGCACCCCCTCCAGAAGGGGAATGGACCAGTTAGGTTAGTCCGCCCTCGGAGGCTGATGGAACCGTAGCGGTTTCAGGAGCCTCTGAGGGAGTTAACCCTAGACCCTGACGGCCACTCTGCTGATGTGCTGGTCCAGCTTTCGAACACCTTGCTGGGGGAGGCCATTGACAGGGTGGCTCTGAGATGTCCTCTGCCTCTGTCTCATCACTGCAGGGCCCCTTGGTTCACTGAGGGGCTGTGGTGTATGAAACAGGTAGGCAGGAGACTGGAGTGACATTGGCGTCGGACTTGCTCCAAATGTGATCGACTTCTTCATAGGGCCCATTTGTGGTCCTATGTTGAGGCTGTGAGTACAGCAAAGAAAGAGTTCTTTGCTGTCCTCATAGCATCTGCAAAGTTGCATCCAGCGAAGCTGTTTCGGGTGGTGCAGGGGCTGGTCAGTCTGGCCTCCCTCTGCCTGGATGGGGACTTGTCCCAGGCCTGCTGTGAGGAGTTTGCCATCTACTTTGCAGACAAGATCGCTCAGATCCAGAGTAATTTCGACACCGGGTTGGATGCAGTAGGTGAGGAACGTGAGGTTATGGAGGCACCGTCTTGTCGATCTTTCTGGGAGGAGTTTCAGGAAGTGACACCGGTCAATGCGATGGATCTCTCTGGGTCTGTTCGAGCCACAAGTTGTGAATTAGATCCGTGCCCGTCCTGGTTGATAAAAGCTTCCTGGGAGACATTGGGGTCGGTTCTGGCGAGGGTGGTTAGCGCATCCCTTCAGCAGGGGAGGTTGTCGCCCAGTCTCAAGGAGGCTGTGGTGCGCCCCCTGCTGAAGAAGCCTTCGCTGGATGTGGACGCACTTGCCAGTTACTGTCCCGTCTCTAATCTTCCCTTTTTAGGGAAGGTTATTGAATGGGCTGTTGCTCTGCAGTTCCAGGTGCATCTGGATTGTATCGGTTTCCTTGATCCTTTTCATTCTGGGTTCTGCCTCGGCTATGGTATGGAGACAGCGTTGGTGGCCTTGGTGAATGATCTTCACCGGGAGATGGACGCAGGATGTTCAACATTTCTGATCCTGCTAGATCTCTTGGCCGCTTTTGATACCGTGGACCATGGGCTGCTGTTGAGGTGGCTGCATGACCTGGGGGGTCTAGATGGGACTGTCCTTGGGTGGGTCCACTCATTCCTTTCAGGGAGAAGCCAGCGGGTGGTGTTGGGAGCTGAAACATCAAGCTGCAGGACCTTGACCTGTGGCATTCCGCAGGGTTTGATTCTGTCTCTGTTATTATTTAATGTGTATATGCAGCCCCTGGGGGAAATCGTGAGAGGGTTCGGGGTGTGATGTCACCAATATGCTGATGATACTCAGCTGTACCTCTCGTTTTCAACTGACCCAGGTCCTGTTGTCTCGATACTTTCCCAACGTCTAGAGGTCGTGGCAGATTGGATGCGGCAGAGCAGACTGAAACTTAATCCTGATAAGATGGAGGTAATGATGGTGGGAAGGGCGAGGGAGTATTGACTCCTCCGGTGGGGGGGGGGTCTGCCCTCCTGTAGTCAGCAGGTTCGGAGTCTGGGGGTGGTGTTGGATTCGGAACTCCATCTGGATCAGCAGGTGGAGGTGGTGGCTAAAGCTGCCTTCCGCCGGCTGTATCTAGTACAGAGGATCCGTCCATACATCTCCGGGCCCGACCTAGCCACTCTCATCCATGCCTTCATCACCTCAAGGCTAGACTACTGCAACGCGCTCTACGTGGGGCTTTTCCTGTTTCTGGTCCGGAGGCTGGAGCTAGTGCAGAATGCGGTGGCCCGTCTCCTTACAGGGATGGGTCGGTGGGAGCACGTAACACCTGTGCTCCGCACTCTGCACTGGTTGCCTATAGCATACCGGGCCAGATACAGGGTGTTAGTTTTGATCTATAAAGCCCTACATGCTCTGGGACCCTCATACATTGGGGACCACCTCGCCCTCCGCGCCTCAGAGCAATCACTTTGGCCCACCAGGGGCGCCTTTCTGGAGGTCCCCTGTGTAAAACGGGGGGCCACAATGAAGAGGGCGTTCTTGGTGGCTGGGCCGTGGCTTTGGAACTCCCTCTTGGAGGAAGCTCGCCTGGCCCTGGGTCTGCTGGCGTACCACCAAGCTTGCAAAACCTGGCTGTTTTCCCAAGTCTTCAGAGAGCAGGGTGGAGTAGGTAGAGGTGTGTGTGTGGATTTTAAGGATGTTAAAGTAATGGGGGGTTGTTTTAAAATGTTTTTAAATTGAGAATTTTTATTATTATTGTTTGTTTTTTATTGTAAGTCGCCCCGAGATGCCGTAGGCATGAGGGGGTGGCTAATAAATATGACTAAATAAATATAGCATCCCCCTGCCATGGCACACTAAGCACTTTACATAAAACTATTTAACACAACTTTTAAGACTCACAACAACCCTGTGAGGTAGGTTAGTCTGAGAGAATATTATGACTGGGCCCAAGTCACCAAGTGAGTTTCTGGCTACAGCGAGACTTGAACCAGGGCCTCCCCCTATCGCCCAGTCCAGGTACTGCACACTTAGCCACCACACCACACTGTTTCACCACACATTTCAGCTCTACAATGGACAAGCCATAGCAAGAAGAAAGGATCAATGAAGTAACAAAGAAATTCTTGATTTGAGAGAGAGAAAAAGAGAGAGCTGAAATGGGTACCCATGTGAACACGTAAGCCTGTCAACATCTCAGTATTGCTGGCTACTAAACAGTACTCATTTATTGCCCAATGAGTTACTAGAATTACTCTTACCACATTGCCGAGTTATCATTATTAGTACTACAATATGGAGGTCCCATTTGTGCATTTCCTTGCATTTTTGCATTCCCAGCTACTTCTGTCTGCGCATTATTCACCTTTATACTGGTCACAAATTTACCTCCAAACACAACCCATAAAACAAAATGGAGGCCAGTACTCTTATGTACTCAAAGTATGGGTGGGAGAGTGGTGTGCCTGTGAAGATTCAAAGTGATTGGATAAAATGGACTAATCAAGCAACAGACAAAAGTCCAGAAATGGTAAATCAGAATCACAGAAATCAGGAAAATAGGAAGTCAGTAGCCTGATAGCAGCATTACGCAGAATTTCAAGTTGTTGATTGCCTGATTCGGTAATTGGTTCCTGACTGGGCAACCAATAAGCTCCTTGAAGCTGTGGGTATTACCCATGAGTAGCAAATGGGGCAATTGCAGGAACATACTGGGGAGAACTTATATCAAGCAATTGATCATAAGAGTCTGCTATCAGTGGTCAAAATAACTACTCATTTTTTGAAATCTTAGTCCTAGACTTTAAACTCATTCGTAGGGTTACCTTCTCCCTCTGGGCTTTTGCCCAACAGGGATGAGGCAAAGGAGCTGTTATGCCTCTTTTAGATGTAACCCAACCCCTTACAAAGTGGCATAACATCATGACACCTCATGGGGGTGGGGCCAATCTGGAAAGGGGTCAGGAAAGTTCATATGGGCTGCCTCCTTTCTGATGTGACTGCTTCTGGAAGTCCCAGGTTTTCTGGACTGCTGGAGTGTCCCTGGCCAGTCCAGAGTAACTGGGGCTTCCCACGGAGTCTAGAGATTTTAGTCCAAAACCCAGAATTTCTGGGTAAAACCTGGAGGTGTGGCAACCCTGCTCAGTAGGCCTTTGGTTTACAGCTCTAGATTTCATCCTTCCTCTTCCAGTTAAGTGTCCTGATTACTTCTCCTGGCAGAGTCCTGTTTTCTTTCAGCATTCTTTCTCCTCTTAGGAAATTTATTTTTAGTGTTGGCATCTGCCCATATCTTTCTTCCTTTCTGACCACTAAGCCAAGGAATTCCTTTAATTATTTAGCAGTGTCTTCCCTTGTCATGCTTGCTGATGATATAGGATAGGGCCGTACAGCATGTTCTCAGAGGAGATGTGAACATGCAGTCTTACTTGTTCAATTCCTGCCACAAGCCATCATCCCAGTATTCATTTCCCAAATCCATTATCTGCTAAGAACTAGCATGGCTGGCTACTAACCCCTATTCCCAGAGGTTTCTTTCAGCGTGTTTGGTCCAGCTGCAGAGAGTCCTGTGTGTTTGGCCCCAGCCATGAACTCCCACCCTCTGAGTTTCTGGAGTGGTGGCCAGCCCGTCAGCACCACTGCCTCAGCTTTCCTCTGGCCCAGCCACTTCCTCATGTCTCCTTCCTGCCTTGTCCTGACCCCCATCTCCTGTCTGTCTTTCTCATGCCCTGCTTTGCAGCTTTTTGATTGGCTGCCAGCAGGCATAAAAGACATGCTGGTAGCAATAAGAAGCTGGTGGAACAGCCCACTCTCACTGTCCTGAATTTGTCTTCTTGTTAGTATTATTCCTGCCTTGCTCCCACCTTGTGCTTTCACTTCTTGTCTTGTCCTGTTCTTCTTGTTCCTGCCCCACACCCTTCCTGCTCTTAGTCCTTGTCCTGCTCCCCTCTTGGTCCTTGCCCTTGCTCCCTTCTTCTTGTACCTTGTCTCTCTTGTCTCTTGCTCTCTTGTCCATCTCCTGGTCTTGTCTTGGCCTTGCCCTCAGCCTTGCCTCCTGTTGTGCCTCCCAGCTCCGACCCTGAATCCCCTTACCCATAAATCCCACATCTGCCCGCATACCTGGAAGCCCCTTGGCCTGTGACCCTTATGCTGTGTTAGGAGGGGCCCCACCCTGACCGCATTCCAACAAACATGTACATCAAAGTAATTACACCTTATTTCACTTTCACAAAAACAGAGCACTACGTTTAAGTTAGTGAGGCAGAGAGGAACATATTCCGGTAAAACAAGAGGTACATACTCCCCTTTCCTTATTACACTGAAATGTGCCATGACAATTAGGGCAATATTGAGGAGTGACTACTTTTGGTTTAGAGCTGCAGTGTGAACTCTACCAAAGCGGAGCAGTTACTCTGATGTAACCCCACTGCAGTAGTTAATTTGGCTGTTCCTCAGGACATAACCTCTGAGTGCATTGGATCCCAATCTTATACACAGACTGACAATTTCGAAGGAGTCAGAATCGGAATATTAAACGAAAGGAGTCCGCTGTCGCTCATCCAGAAGCAATGTGATCCAACAGCAATGCAGCCGTTCCTTGTTCACTGTGACGGCCTCAATCCAGCTGTCAGTTTCGGATCCTTACTTCAGAGCCTGGTCATCTGAATGGATCTCACAAATCACTTAAGTGATTATATTATATTTATTTATTGTTGGTTCAGATTCCTGACAAATCGTTACTGAGCCCTTATTATACATTATACTGTAGGTTTTAGTTTGAGGGCATCCTATGTAACCAGGGAGGACCGTTAACAGCACAACTCTTTCTCTACGGAATAATGAAAGTATACATTTTCATTGGGAAGGTGACCCAGCTCCCTGGGCCGGGACAGCAGAGGGAAACATAAAATCCCACAATCTTTAGGCAAACTCCACAATTCTTGCTTGCTTATTCACCACTAAGTAGTGTTCCATACGTACACAAAGGGGGCAATCCAACGGCCCACGTACGCTGCCCGCAGGCGCTGTACTCAGGCAAGAACACACGCACTTAGGTGTGCATGCGTGTCATGCACGCAGCACAGCCGCCTGGGGCTATGCTATGCACGTTCTTGCCTGACCACAGTGCCTGCGGGCAGTGTACATGGGCCACTGGATTGTCCACATAGTCTATACCTTTAGGCCTCAGGCCCTGTCTGGCTCCCATTCAGTACTCTGGAGAGCTTCCAGTGCACCACTGGTTAGACTGGAGCTCTCCACCCTGTGCAAGCCAGATGGTAACTGCTAGAGCCTTCCCAGTTCTGGGTTCTTAATATAGTCCCTGGAGGGGACAGGCCAGTGCTCTTTAAACGGCCTGTGCTCAACCTATTATAAAACCTAACAGGAATTTAAAAAAAGAAAAATGAGCTCACATTTCTAGGCTTTTGTGCTAGAGATCCACTCATATCCAAAACAAACAGAACTACTCAGACATCTTCAGGTAAAGCCGGAAGAAAATGGAAGTGCTCTTTTAATGGGTGAAAATCGCACCCTTTGTGTTTGGAAGCACCAAAGAGAGAGTGGGTGTTGGTTCTTATACAATCCACCAAGATCCTATCTGATAGCTGGATGACCTAGAATCCTATGAGCTTAATTTATCCCCACAGCTCAAGCCTTGATGTTTAGCCATGAACACAAATGATCTCTTCCTCTCAAACTCTCACCAAGTTTCTCATGTTCTGAGATTTAAGCCATTGTCTATTCCACTCGCAAACAAGTCCTGGCCACTTCAGTGAGTTACTGTCTCCTGGTATTACTTTTCACAAGTTGTGTTCCTTAGGACTCTGGAACTTGCTAGTGACTTTGGGCTCTTTCACAAGATAATAATGCTTCTAGCAAGCACATGGAGTAGTGAAACCCAGACAAACCTAGGGTGGCAGATGCAGCTTAATGCTTTTGACAAGGATGTAAAAAGGCATTCTGGCAGGGGCAGAGCTCAGCTGGCTGATTTGAAGGAGTCTAAATCACCTTCAAACATTGGTTGGAAGGTCAAAGGACAACATGAGAAGAGGTGTTAACTACAAGATCCGGAACTTTACGACTATGGAGAAATACAGACTATAGAATGCCTTCTGGTTTGTTGACTTCTGGGGGAACTTTGTACTGCAGTAGACCTTGCAAGGGCCAGAGATCAAGCGTTATCATATGCCAAGCACTGGAGAGATAGAGAGAGAGAGAGAGAGAGAGAGAACTAATGTGACGATGGCCCAGTTTGCCTGCTCTAGCCCAGTGCCAAACGCTGCATGTTTCTTCCGCCCCGCCAGATGTGGGCCCAGTTCAAACCCAGCGGGGTTGATGACCAGGCTGGAAATGTGGACCTGAAACAAACCATTCACATTAGTTGCCCAGGTGGGCCAGAGCTGGGCGTACTGGGTGAGCACGTCTGCTTTCATGCACATCCCATCATCGGCAGTTGCTATGGCAGTCATGGTGGGGGCATGGGGCAAAAAAATAACAAAAAAACAGCAGTACAATTGTAAATGAAATCACAGAGTTGAAAGCTGATATCGTGAGACACAAAACTTAACATCTGAAATAATATTCAGCAAGATTTTTAGGAATTGAGGGTAACTCAACATATGACCAGCTCAGTGCAGGGGAAAGGGGGCAGTGGCTATTAGGGGCGGGAAAACCGGTAAATCCGGTATCCGATAATGCCGGTACCGGGCGTACCGGCATTATCGGATTCGACCCCGTAAATCCGGTCCGGGTACCGGATTCCGGGTACCGGATTTTTTTTACATTGCAGCCATTTAAAAATGGCTGCAATGTAAAAACTTAAAGCCCCACCAAAAAAGTTAAAAAAAACAAACCCTCCCCGAGTCCAGGCTGCGNGTGTTTAACACCCCCCCAGGGATCACCCCTACTAAAGTGGATAGCTTGCGCGCCGCTTACCTTGCGGAGCTCCGGGGGCGGCAGCGGCGGGCGGTCCGGAGGCCTCAGCGCCGGCTGTGGCTGCTGGCATCAGAGACGCTCTAGGGCTTCCGGGGAACTTCTGGGTTTCCCCGGAAGGCCTACTAAAGTTCAGTGCGCTTACCTTGCGGAGCTCCGCTGGGTGCGGCGGCGGCGGGCGGTCCGGCGGCCTCAGCGCTGGCTGTGCCTGCCGGCGTCAGAGACGCTCTAGGCCTTCCGGGGAACTTCCGGTAATGGGCCCAGGGTCCCACCTCTAGTGGCTATGTAGTGGGGGCATTGCCCTCAGTTGCTGCTGCTACTTGGAGGGTCCCTGCTCCAGGAAAGGGGCAGACCCAGCACTTAAGGAAGTGGCCATTGCTCCTGCAGGTCCCTAAAGACCATTGCATTAGCAGGGCCTGCTGGGATGGAGTCCTGCCACTGCCGCTCTGGAGAATCAGGGGTGTACTGCAGTGGGTAGCATTTTGCAATGGCAGGAAAGAGCAGGGCCTGGATCATGGCCCCTATGGCCCCTACATACGGCCAGCCCTGTTTACTGTTGGTCTTTGCAAAGCTTTCTAGGCTAGAAAGCTTTGGAAGCTCTCCCAATGTTTGGAGGCCATGGCAACATGGTTATGGCAGAGCAGACTGAAGCTCAATCCCGATAAGACGGAGGTGATGATGGTAGGCCAAGCGGGGGAGGTGTTGCCCCCTCTTGTGGATGGGGTGCGCCCCTCCATGGCCCAGCAGGTTCAGAGTCTGGGGGTGTTATTGGATGCAGACCTCCACCTAGATCAGCAGGTGGATGTGGTGGTGAAGGTGGCTTTCTGCCAGCTGTATCTGGTATCGAGGCTGCGCCCGTACATCTCCAGAACTGACCTGGCCACCTTGATCCATGCCTTCATCACCTCGAGGCTGGACTACTGTAACGTGCTCTACGTGGGGCTTCCCTTGATGCTGGCCCGGAGGTTGCTGCTAGTGCAGAATGTGGCAGCCCGTCTCTTAACAGGGAGCACATAACACTGATGCTCCGTGCACTGCACTGGCTGCCTGTAATGTACCGAGCCAGATTCAAGGTGTTGACTTTGATCTATAAGGCCCTGTACAGTCTTGAACCTGGATATCTCAGGGACTGCCTCGCCCTCTGCAACTCAGGATGGCCCCTTCGGTTCACTGGGGGCGCCTTCCTGGAGGTCCCCTGCGTAAAGCGGGGGGCTACAATGGGGAGGGTGTTCTCGGTGGCAGGGCCACGGCTATGGAACTCCCTCCCAGAGGAAGCACAGCTGGTCTGTTGGCCTTCCGTCGGGCCTGCAAGACATGGCTGTTCTCCCAGGCCTTCGGAAGTGGGGAGGGTAGGGTAGGTTAAATTGCTGTATGGGGGGTGTTTAAAATTTGAAAATGTTTAGATTTTAATGTGGTTTTATGTTGTTTTAAATTGTTTTTATATTTGTTGGAAGTCGCCCTGAGATGCCATCGGCATGAGGGGGCGGCATATAAGTGTAATAAAATTAAATAAATAAATAGAAGAATATCCTTTTTTGATTCTGAGTGTGCTTAGTTACACTTTGTTCAGCCAGCACCACCTTCTTTCTCTTGTTTCATCATTTCAGCTCATGCAAATGTGAAATTAGATTAACTGAACATAAAAGGGCTCAACAGCCACATCAAAAGAAAAATATATATTTGAAAGGCAACCTTCCTCTATTCTTCTCTCATTGAATCTCTCATTATATTTTTATTTACTAACAAAGAATAACTCATGTAATTTAATGGACAGAAAGATGTTGGGAAGGAGTAGCCTAGCCTGAAATATTAGTCCCTTGTGAGGCCACTGTTATTACCACTTCTTTCCTACTGTGCTGGTTGGTTGTGCTACCAACCATTCCAATTTAGACACTCCTTAAGTAGTATGCACAACTTTGTTCCATTTTTGACCGATTTTCACAAATGTCTGTGTGTGGGTATAGCTGAATTTATAAAATGGGTAGTGGGTTTATTATTTCTGGGTATTATTCACATTTTCGGGTAGCCCTTTTATTTATTATTAAGTATTTCTATAGCACAAACAATGTACCTGGTACTACAATTTACTTGCAGCGATAGCTACAAGTAAGTTAAAGGCAGAACCGCTCTCCATTATAAACAGGGGACTGCTGAAGCCCCAATATTGAAGAAATCACTTGAGCTATGGTTCTGAAAATTTATCCATGGCTTATATTTGTGGGGACCGTCATATGTGCAAAGTTTTTGAAGAATATCCAGCTAGAAAATAAAAAGTGATAACTGTTGAAATGTTAATCAGTTGTGGTCAAAATGCACAGTGTCCCGACTATTTTGAATAATCGATATCTCCTTCATTCAGATGTGTTGAGCCCCCAGATTTCACAGTTGGAGCATGAGATCTACATCAAGTGCTGGTATAGTGTGATAACGTTTGGTGCAGCGAAACATTAGCTATTAAAAATTTAAAAATCAGTTCTGCCGGCCAGTGCATGTGTAGTCGAGCAGCTGCTGACCACCATTTCTGTTGTTAGAAAAAACAGCATAAGGAAAGTTACATGACTCTGCTTTTTAAAATCACGTAACTTTATCAGGAGCCAGCTAAGTCACAAAGACTTTAAGCTCTAGTCAATTTAATGTCAATTACTCAGAAGCCACTGGTAAGAGGGTAAAAGTTATCCATATGAAACTTGCATGACTTTATTCATTCATTCTGTATGAAAAGTTGCATGACTTTTATCCATTCACTCCATGGGGAGGATTTTGAGCGATCCATATCTCCTTCCCCCGGATGAGTTGAGCCCCCAGGTTTCACAGCCTTGTATTATGAGATGACCCCCAAGTGCTACTATAACATGATAATGCTTGGTGCAGTGAAAACAGAGTTATTAAACATTAAAAAATCAGTTCTGCTGGCTTGCGCATGCGTAGTGGCATGGAAAGTTGTATGACTTTTATTCATTCACTCTGTGGGGAGGATTTTGAGCAATCCATATCTCCTGCCCCTGGATGAATTGATTCTCCAGACTTCACAGCCTTGGAGTATGCGATGGCCACCAAGTGCTACTGTAACACGATAGTGCCCGGTGTACTAAAAACCAAGTTATTAAACATTTTAAAAATCAGTTCTGCTGGCTGGTGCATGCGCCGTTGCATGACTCTTAGTCACCATAATGATGTTTGCTAACAACAAAGTTCCTCACCAATAGGTTTTATATTCCCACATTCCTGCAAATACAAGAAATATCCTTCAAGACCAGCAAAAGTCATGGAAATGATATGATAGACAGTATTTTCACTATTCTATATCAATTTTATTCTCAGTAAAGATTGAAGTCCTCTGTCTTTTGAAAAATTATCTTTCAACAAAAACTTAGAGGCTTACACAATCAGAATGCCTATCAGGCTGTGGTCTAGCAAATAATATTTTTAGTTGAGCAAATGCAATAGAGCTTTGCTGACATTCAAGCAGTGCTGTGCTCAGGGAAAACGCCTTAGAGGAAACTCCAGGCCTCCCTTCCCCTGGTCCAAGGGCTGAAAACTGTAAAGTGTATTCAAGCACGATAGAGTGCTGATCAATAACTTTATAAGATGAAGGCATGGACAATGCACTTCTTAATTTTGCTGGTGACACAAAACTGGGGAGAATTGCAAACACCTTAGAAGATAGGATTAAAATTCCAAAATAATTGTTTTATTTTGGAATTTTGCGGATACAATTAAAATTCCAGTGGCAACAGTGAGATTAAGATGTAATTTATCCCTAGGGGAAGGGGGAGTGTCTATGTTTCTGTGTGCTGTGTTTGTGAGAGAGAATGAGTGAGTGCGTGTGTTTCTGTGGTGTGTGTGTGTGTGTCAGCGCATTTTCTAAAACCTGTCTTTGATACATTGTGTCCCACATTAATACAATGTATCAATGTGTCAATGGGTGAAAACAGACATGATGCTAACCACCCTTTAAGCACCCTTGGTGGTTATTTATGCATGTTGCAGGGTTGCATAGGGCACCAATACAGTCCTGCAACATGCATAAATAACCACCAAGGGTGGTTAAAGGGTGGTTAGCGTCATGTCTGTTTTCACCCAATGTGTCCATGATACAGTGAATCATAAAATTGACTTATTATTATTATTATTATTAACAAACATTTTTATAGCACCAGCAGTGTACCTGGCACTTTACAAAGTAATAAAATAGACATGGTCCCTGCCCCTAGGGCTTACAATCTGAGACAGGAGCTGGGGGAGAGACTTAGGAAGGGGAACAGAGGGAGAGACAAGGGGTCTAACATTCATGAAGATGCGAGGTCTCAAGTGCACGTACTTGGTTTGGTTACGATGAGAATGACAGCAGGCAGGTCCATGTTGCAAGGATAAGGGTAAAATATGTGATATCTTTTAACATTCTCATTACTATATTAATTAAATCTAAAAAAATTGGGAAATTTTCCAAAACAAAAAACTGTACATTTTCAAAAACCATTTAAGGCAGAACCATTTCCAGAACAAAAAATGTTCCTTTTCAAAAAATTTCACAAAATAGATTTTACCCTAACTTAAACTCCAAAAAACATTAAAATTAATTACAATTTCAATTAAAAAAACATTTAACTACATACAACAAAACATAAATGCCAAAAAGCATGGAAATTATTTCAAGATTTTCTATCTATATTTCGTAACTTAACATCAACATGAATGTAAGATATGTATTTAATTCCTTACCATACATACTTACTCTTATTAATATTTATCACTTTGTAAACTATCCCATTTTTAATTAAGCATTAATTTATTATAATTTGACAACGAACAATTTTTTCAAGCTACCTTAAATCTGTCCTTTTGCGCAGATTTGTATTGTATCAAACTAATTCTATACAGTTCTTTACACTAACATTAGAAACATTTTATTCTATAAAGTGTATACCATTTTTATGTAAATGACAGTTAATACAATTTGAAAAAAAATTGCTGACAAATTATGATAATAAATTAATGCTTAATATGAAACAGTGATAAATATTAATAAACATATGTATGATAAGGAATTAAATACATGTTTTGTTGTGATGTTAAATTATGAAATATAGATAGAAAATCTTGAAATAATTTCCATGCTTTTTGGCATTTATGTTTTGTTGTAATGTATGTAGTTAAATGATTTTTGAATTGCAATAATAATTAATTTTCATATTTTTTGGAGTTTGTTAGGGTAAAATCTATTTTGTGAAATATTTTTGAAGAGTAAAGTTTTTTTGTTTTGGAAATGGTTCTGCCTTTTAACGGTTTTTAAAACAGTAAATAATTGATTAGAGACAGGTCCCTGCCCAGAGGGGGTTACGTAACTTGCGACCTAGGTGAGACAAGGGAGAAGGGAACACAGGAAGAGACATGCATGAAATTTGAGAAGTCAGAGGTGCACGTGCTTAGGTTAGTTCCAATTAACCTAGGAGAGGAATGGGAGACAAGGGGGGGAGGGGGGGACATAAGGGCCGGGGGCGTAGCTCAGGTGGTAGAGCACATGCTTTGCATTTTAAGGTCTCAAATTCAATCCCTGGCATCTCCAATTCAGGATGTCTGGTACCACGCCTGGTTGAGGCCTCTGCTGGGGATCCTGGAAGGTCTCGGTTATCATGCCTGGGTGAGGCCTCTGCTGGAGACCCTGGAAGAGCTGGATTTGAAACCCTGCTGCCATGTCAGGTTGTGACAATACCGGGCTAAGTTAGGCAGCTCCTTATAAGGAGAGACAGGAACACATTCACATAGGGTATTTTTAGACAAGATGCTACCCTGCATGACTGCCATCCACCCATCTGAAGGTTGAGGCATGCTCCTGTGAGCCACAGAGCACCCACTCATGATCACACATGGAGGGGACCAGTGCCAGGAAATCTGGAGTGCTCCATGCACGGCAAGCCAAAAAGCTACGTGACAACAAGCAGCCATGGAATCCCTGCTCAAATGAACTGGGGCAACTTGCCATGCCAGCAGACGGGTCCACCACTCATAGGAATTGTGTTGGGGGGGACAAAGCCTTTGCAAGTTACAAGAACTGGCCAGAAGCACTGGGGAGCCCAGGTTCTCCAGCGCTGCATGTCAATTGCAAAGGCCAGCATGATGTGTTTCCCCTTCCCCCATGGTCTGTGACAGAGGGAGTGTGTGGCGACTTACTTCCGTGGCATGGGATAGCCATGCTGGGAGAGACACCTGTTTGAATCCATCCCCACGCACTCCACCTGAGCTAGTGCTCTGTGGCTGTGCCACTCAGCAGCCATGGACTTGCTCGATTTAAAAAAAAAACAAAAAACACACCCATAGTTGAGAATTCACAGGTTCAGTTACAGGGAGAAGGGGACCTTGAATGAAAGCAGGACACTTTGCATACACAAATAATATCCATGAGAAAAATAGGAATTTGCATCTCTGTTCCTTGGGAATCCTGTGTTGGAGCTTTTTCCCTTTGTTTCAGTTTGGATTTTATTTTATTTGTTTTGCTGCCATTTCAGTATTTTTCATCGACACCATTTTCAGCAATTGAACTTGCATAATGGTGCTAGTACTGCTGAAATGACATAACTGAGGTACCAAAACAACTGAAATATCAAAACAGTCAAATTGAAAACTTCCCCAAAAATGAAGGCGAAAAAACAAAACAAAAAAACAACCAGCCTGAAATAACTGAAACTGATACCTGAGAAACAGGGAATGTTAGGGGAAGGGTGGGGTCTAAATGTAAATAAATAAGTAAATAAATAAATATATAAATAAATATTGGTTATTCCCCAATTTCGGTTGAGGGAGGGTCTATTCAATGGGCTTGCCTGGGTGTTGATGTTTGTTTGTTTTTAGTACTCATTTTAGCTCTAGTAATTGATAACCCCCTATGTTGAACTGATGTAAATACAAGTTGACACTTGCTGACACCACTGTGGTGCTGCTGAACAGCTCCCTTGCTACCCCAATTTGTGGTGTTATGTTCTGTCTCCAGGCGGTGGCTCTTTGAAAAAAAGTTCAACTCCCCAAATCCCAATTAAACCCAAGTGAGAAGAGTTTTTATCTTCTCAGAATTTCTCTCACCACTATAGGAAAGCTATTTTAAGGAAGTACTGGGAAAAGAGTATCTACACTTGTAAGCCCCTTGGGGGTAGGAACCTTTTCTCTAACTTCTCATTGTATAGCACCAGGTACATTGCCGACATGATGTAAATGATAATATAATATAAATATAAAACATATACATACCTTAAGAAGAAACAGAATACTGAAATGTTCTTCTCGGGGCTTCATTCCTCCCAGGGGCTCATCCCCAGCAACTGTTTTCAATTCCAGAATCTTTCCCAGACCCAGTTACTGCTTCAAGACCCACCGTTGAGTGGCTGCAGAAGCACCATGAACCTTAGCCCTATCTCTCCTCTGACAGAGCTGGGGCTTTTGTCGATGGGTAGAGACTGAGCGCTGCTGCTGCTGCTGCTGTTGCTGCCGCCGCCACCACCACCTGCGCCACCCATCAGCTGTTTTGCAGGGAGAGCATTTTGCCACCAATCAGCTGATCAGCAGCAACAGGAGTAGCTCCCAGTTCCAGGCCCCACCAGACTTACTCTGGGGCTCAGCAGTGGCTGGAAAAGTAAGGTCAGGGACAGGGGCTAGTGGAGTCATGGGGCCTGGCAGGGCAACTCCCACCAGCCCCTCTGAATCCTCAGGGAAAGCCTGAGGAGAGAAGTAGGTTTTTAGATTGTTCATCTATGCTTCCTCTATACTGCCTTATCTTTCAGACTCCCCTCTTCCCTTTGTTGTAACTAAGGGCCTTTTCAGACAAGACACTCCCCACCCACCTCCAACCCACTATACATGTTATAGGGCAGCAGTGCAGCCCTGCAACATGTATAGTGGGTGGGGTGGGGTGGAGAGTGTCTTGTCTGAAAGGCCCTAAGCTAAGCACTGTGCACCTGCAACCTCCCAGCTTCATGAATGTCTCCCTGTCTCCCTTTCCTTGTCCATTGTAGACTGCAAGCACCTCAGAGCCGGGACCTTTCTCTCTCTAATCATAGCTGTACAGCACCAGGTACCTTGCTGGTGCTATGTAAATAATAAACGATCATTAATAATAATAAAGACAAGAGAGCTCCATTGGGCTCAAGGCAAAGGGAACGTTGAAGAAATGTTTTAATGTCAGTGGTGTGGACAATACTGAACTCCACCACCAAATAGTTTTTTTTATATTATAATGCATGTGCAAAATGCTTGGAGAAATGGGATAAATTTGAAAGACACTGGATTTTTCTCTTGGGGCTTCTTGAAATAAACTTCAGACTGGACATCTATGGAGGAATTCCTCATCATCATTTTAGAGGCAAGCTTGGCTCTTGTAAACAGCACTTTATTTGATGAAGTGCTATTTGTTAAGCCATACCTAATCCTACCAAGTGGAACAGCAACAAACCCAAGCTGTTATTGAAATGACTGGAAATCTTGGGGCACTTAAGAGCGATACAAATCACTATTAGTAACCAAGTTTGCATTCTCTCTACCTGCTGCAACCAGTGCCTTGGTAGAAAACGTCTTCTCTCTTGCCACTGAGCAGGGGATCCCTATGTTCTCTGTATTACCGCCAAAGGGACTTCAAGGGTCATCGATTCGAGTCTAACTCTCTGATCCAAGGCAAAATATCCTCTGTTTACATCATCATGGACAGAGGCTCCTCAAGCCGGGTTTTGAAAACATCTGGGGAAGGAAATTCAACAATCTCCTGGGCTACTCATTCCATTTCTCAACAGTTCACAATTAGGAAGTTTTTCCTAATATCTAACTGACATCTACACTGCTGCAATTTAACTCAGTTCCCTATTCTATCTTGCTGACAGTGGGTAACAAATGTTCACCCTCTCTCTTTTTGGCATCCTTCTAAATACTTGGAAACGGCTATCATGTCCCTCCTTATTCAGCCATCTTTTTTCCAGGCAAAACATACACAACTCTTTCAGTCTTTCCTCATACGGTTTTCTGTCTAGCCCCTTTCATCATCTTAGTTGCTCTTCTCTGAATCTTCTTCAATTTCTCAACATCCTTCTTGAAGTGTGGTGCTCAAAACTGAACACAATATTCCAGGTGAGGTCTCACTTCAACCAGTGCCAAGTAAAGAGGTACCAACATCTCTCGTGGCTTGGAAACAGTGGATCTGTTAATGCAGCCCCAAATGCCATTTGCCTTTCTCATGACTATGGGTATTTTCAGACATGCTGGGGCAAATTTGCCCCAGCACGGAAACACCCATTGGATTCCCCGCCGGGGCCACCGCGTAATGACGAACAGACATGGTGGTCGATCCCGCCGGGGAATCTGGTGGGGGCAGGACTGCAAGGCGCAACGTGTGGCCGCACAGCCCTGCCCCCCACGCTGTCCCGGCCGCCCGCCTTCTAGTAGATGAGCGGGCGCCGCGGCCAATGCAACTGCAACGCCCGGCCGCCCCCCCTCCCCAGCATTGACCATGGCCCGGAATCCTGCTGCAGATTCCGGGCCATGGTCTGGGGACAGACAATATGGTCCCCTTCATCACGGGGGGAATCTCATTCACCACGCAAATGGGGCTGGTCCTACCGGGAACTCCGTTTGCATGGTGAATGTGATTCCCCACCCGTGATTCATGGGGGTGAACATCTGGGGGGAACTTCCGTTCCCCCCAACAGACGTTCCGGGATCACGATTATGCCGTGGGATTCCCCGTGGTTGACCATGATCTCGTAACATCTGAAAATACCCCGTGTCACATTTTTGTCTCATGTTTAGCACATGAGGTCCTGCCAATAAGTTGTAGGCAGAGGAGGCGACTAAAGTCTAGGGGTGGGACTACCGGATCACCCGGTATCTGATACTGCCGGTATTGGGTGTACCGGCAGTATCAGATTAAACCCGGTAATCTGGCCCGTTTACCAGATTCTTTACATTGCGGCCATTCAAATGAATGGCTGCAATTAAAAAAAAACAACACAAAAAAACCCCCAACACTTTCCCTCCCTGAGTCCAGGCTGCGCAAGTGGAAGGGGGGACACCCCCCACCCACCCTGTCCAGCCTGGATTTAAACAACAACAAAAATTTGTGACCCCTACTGCGGGCTCCGGGCTGGCGACCCAGAGCCAGCCCAGCACCAGCGTCCAGCAGCACCCAGCAGGTAAGTAAGTACCGGTACTACTGAGCCCTGGGGTGGGGTGGGGTTAACACCGTGAAAAAACAAAAACACCCCCCCACCCCAGGGATCACCCTACTTCCCACCCAGGAATCGCCTACCTACCTTGAGCTATGGGCGGCGGCTTCAG
Organism: Sphenodon punctatus; assembly: GCA_003113815.1. Classification (NCBI taxonomy): domain Eukaryota; kingdom Metazoa; phylum Chordata; class Lepidosauria; order Sphenodontia; family Sphenodontidae; genus Sphenodon; species Sphenodon punctatus. Next base: position 4,440,532 of record QEPC01000715.1, read on the forward strand.
CATGCTACTAAGCCTTCTGGGGAACCCGGAAGTTCCCCAGAAGGCCTAGTAGCATGCTGAAGCCGGCGGCAGCCACAGCCAGCGCTGAAGCCGACGGAGCACCGCCGCTGCCGCCCGGAGCTCAAGGTAGGTAGGCGATCCCTGGGTGGGAAGTAGGGTGATCCCTGGGGGGGTTAACCCCCCCACCCCAGGGATCAGTAGTACCGGTACTTACTTACCTGCTGGCTGCTGCTGGACGCTGGTGCTGGGCTGGCTCTGGGTCGCTGGCAGCAGCCCGGAGCCCGCGGTAGGGGTCACAAATTTTTGTTGTTGTTTAAATCCAGGCTGGGCAGGGTGGGTGGGGGGTGTCCCCTCTTCCACCCACGCAGCCTGGACTCGGGGGAAGGGGGAAGTTTTTTGTTTTTTTCCATTGATTTCAATGAGGACAGTTCCCCATTGAAATCAATGGAAAAGATCCGGTACCGGTAAACCGGTATTAATCCAGTAAACCAGGTATTCTTAAATCTGGGAACTGGTAAAACCGGTACCCAGTATTTGCGCTGATGTCCCACCCCTACTAAAGTCTCAAACTGTCAGGTCCTATAGCAATATTGGGTGTTGCCACATGTGATGCTGAACCAACCCGTCTTGAGAATACGCTGCCAACATGGTCGCAACCTGGTCCAGGCATAGAACAGATTTTCCCATGGCTGGGCCATCAGGGTGGGTGGGGAGCCACACAAATGTGTGGCCGCTGGCATCACCCCCATGCTGTGCCCAACCATTAATGGGAAGCCATGGTGGCCACCATGACAGTCGACCATGGCAGACCTGATCTGGACCGGGCCATGGTGGACTACACCACACATGTAGCCCAATGAACCCGCTCTGGCCCAGTGGGATTGATCATAGCCTGGACTGTTATTCTTCGGACACACCTGGGAACAATCCTGGAAAACAACTGGTGGCCTGGAGAACAAAAATGCTGGTGGCCCGCAGGCCTAAGCGGGCCACTGTCAAGAGGGGGCAGAGGGGCATGGCAGGAGCCTTAGGAACAGCAACAGAACTTCACCACTGGGGGAGGGCAAATGGTGCCACTGTTGCGTCTGCCACTTTTGCTTCTGAAGACAGTTCTCAGCCTTCATGGGAATCATTTCTTTGCCTGCCCCCCCGCCCCCTCCCACGCCGGAGGTTCTGACGGTTGACCCCATCACCACCTGCTGTATGCAGGAGATTCAGGCCCTGCCCCCACACCCTGTACTTGGGATGCCCTGAACTTGCCACTCCTCACCTTATTTAAGGCCTGCCCTGGCCCCAATGAATTTGCCATAGGTCCAGTACCCATGGAAGAATTATGGCCGAGGCTCCCAAACTGCGGGTGGCAGCCTCTGTCGACGGGGCCCTGCTCCCAACTGCTATTTAACATGCTCTCCATGTCTTTGTTGCTACCTGGAATCATACTGAACTCTGAAAATGGGTCTGCAAGCAGGCAAAAAAGTCTGGGGGGCCACTAAATTCTGGAATCATAATGGAGAATTCAGGTCTCTGGCTTGTAATGAGTAATCAAAGGATAATTGTAAAATGCCTGGGCAGCACACAAGTGGTCCAATTAGTTAATTAATGCCAGAGATGTAACTTTGTTGGGGGAGTGCAGGGGGGTTCTTCCTCAGCAAAACTATGTTAAGCAGCCTTAGGGATTGTCCAGGCAAGGTCTGTAATTGGGTTAAATTAGGAGGGTCAGTTTAATACAGGTTAATTAGCCTGTGCTAAGCTCCAGCATAAACACTCTCATCAATGTTTAGAATGGCTTTTTTGCCAAGTTAGTTTAGCCCAACTGGGGTTGGGGAAAGGTTATGCTAACTTGGGAACTGTCACTCTTAATCTGTGCAAAGAGCATCTATGGGAGCGTTTAATATGAGTAATGCAATAAATCTCAGAACAATTAGAGGTATGAGGAGATTAAGAGGAGTGTGTGTTTGTGTTCACTAGAGCTGATTGTATTTAAGGTGGACTCACACATAACGCTGCTAGAATCTGATGTCTGCGGGACCTCGCAAGCTGTATAATGAGCCCTGCATCTTCAGGCTTCAGTAGTGTCCAAGGCAAAGCAAGGGAAACCGAGAAGATAAAATAAAAAAGCTATCTAAAGAATGCTTTCTCTTTTTGTGCCTATGACATCTCTGATGATTCAAACTGTGGGAAGAAATATATTAACCCAATTCATTTCGTACCTTTCATGGAGTGCTGAGCTTTGGCTGTGAATGTAGACTGGTCTGATTTCCCTTTCTGGTTTCACGATAGGTGTTTTCAGACATGACGCTAACCCCAGTTTAACCACACTTGAACATTTCTTATGCATGTTTCAGGGCTGCATAAGGCACCAATACAGCCCTGCAACGTGCATAACAAATGTTCAAATGTGGTTAAAGTGTGGTTAAACTGGGGTTAGTGTCATGTCTGAAAACACCCTATGATCCCCTTCACTTTCTGGTTCTTTTGTACCTGCACAAAGTTTTATTTGGACCCTTCCTTAATTTATTTATTTATTTAATCTATTTATATCCCACCCCTCCTGAAAACAGCTCGGGGTGGCTAACAATTTTAATGAATGTCTAAATCAAAGAAAAGAAATAAAATTCTTGTGTTAGTAAATTTAAAGAAAACATCATATAAACAATTTCTATTGGACCAAATCTTTCCTTAGCATAACCCCACTGATGCTGGAATTGGTTAGAGATCATTAGTAGGTTCTCCACCTGTTGGCATTTTGATGCCATGAGGCTGATTTAATTAAATTAAATTAATTTATTTCTTTATTAAAATTTATACCCCGTCCTTCCCTGAAGGTTCAGGGTGGCTTTACAAAAACACAAAAAGAAAGGGGGGAAAACATAAGACCTGGGTGGGTGGGTGGGGTGTCGGCACTGTGAGTGTAGGTTTGCAGATGACACCAAGGCCACTTTTACATGGGCCCCACCCACCCACGGACACCCAGAAACACCCATCGGATGGGTGGGAGAGCGTCCATGTAAAAGCCCACGAGTGGGTGGCTGTGCATGCCCGACCCACCCGCCAACACGCACGGAGCAGCTGGGAGAGAGCTGGCACCCTTCATGGGTGGAGATGGGTGTTCAACACCCAAGCAACCGTGAAAAAACAAAAACACCCACACCCATGCAGACGGGACCGGTGGGACCGCAGTGCGCCAGCGCAAAGGGTCACACATGTGCCCCCATGAAGATACGCCCACCGTGAGGACACCGGACGTCCGGTCGAGAGCCCGTAAAGGAAGGTGGAACCATGACACACATGCATGGGCTCCCACGATGGCCATGAGGAAAGCACTCGACAAGACCAAGGAAGCCAACGCCACCCCATGCGTGGGACGTGGCCGGGTGAGCACGGGGACCCAGGAGCACCCGGTGGGGTGTCCCAGTCAGGGGCGGTACAGGTGTGTGTGTGTCCCAGCCAGGCGGTGCAGGGATGTGTGTGTCCCATCCAGGCAGTGCAGGGGAGGGGGGGGGCTGTCCAAGCCAGGTGGTGCAGGGGTGTGTGTGTCCCGATCAGGCAGTGCGGGTGTGTATGTGTCCTGCCCAGGCAGTGCAGGGAGGGGGGGGAAACGTGGCATGGCTAACCATAGTACATACCTCCCGGCACAGGGCTGAGGGCACACAGCGGCCACAGCACTGACTGATGAACCCCAGCCCAGCAAAGTCACAGGCCACAGCCAGAGGAGCAGCAGCAACAGCGAGGTGAGAGTGAGGGAACACCCACCCACCCCGACCATGGGATGGGAGGGTCATGCCCCAGCCCTGGCATCTCAGCTGAGGGAACACAGGGCAGGCGGCAGCTGGCTAACCTGTCTCTCTCTTACCCCCCTGGACAGCACCCAGACAATGGCGCACTGCACCACCAGGGAGATGGCCGAGGAGGGCCCCTCAGACAGCCAGGTGAGGAGAAGGTCACCCCAGGGGGGAGAGGGAAGGGGAGGCCCCATGGGAGCATGGAGGGTGGCAGTGGGACCGTGAGTAACCCCAATACAATACCCCCAAAAGAAGACAACCATCTCCACAGCTACCACAGCCACTGGGCGGGTCCCGTGCCACCAAGCCGGAGGGTCCCACACACGCGGGTCCCAAAAGGGGGATCCCTGGTCCAGGCAGTAGACCAGGGACTTCATATGTGTGTGGGGGTCCGAAAGGGTCCAGAACGACCTGGTGCGCACCTACAAGACCAGACAGGTCTATGAAGCCATTGCCCAGGAGATGCAGTGGAAGGGGTACAATACGGATGTTGTCCAGTGCATGTAGCAGGCAAAGGACTTGAGGTCCAGATATAAACATATCAAGGACAACAATCTCAAGTCCGGCTGTGCCATGTGCACAGTCAAGTACCAGGAGGAGCTGGACAAGTTCCTCTGCATGGACAGGGACATCGTGTCCTCCCGTACACACCCCCAGAGCAGGGGGGGGGACTCTGCCCCTGGTGAGGCCAGCCAGGAAGTGGGAGGGCAGAGCCCTGTCCCACAGGGGGAGGAGGCACCCCGGGGATCTGGCCACAGTAACACCACCCTCCGCATGCACCTGCGAAACTCACAGGCCACCTGGCCATGGGGAAGGGGAGCGTGCATGGAGAAAGCAGAGATCCAGGATGGCCCCCAGGAGGCTCAGCAACAGGATGCAGGTATGACTGGCCCAGCAGGCCCAGGGAGGAGGCGGCCCGGGCAGAGACCGGGGCCAGGGCCTGGTTTCCAGTAACCGCTAACGGGTCCCCATTCCCATTGCAGCCCAAGGTAGCCTGGAGGTGCACGATGTGGAGGTTGAGGAGGAGGAGGAGGTGGACGAGGCGGAGCCTGCTGCACCCTCGCTACCAAGTGAGGTGAACTGCCATGGTAGGGCACACTGTCCAAAGGGCCACAGGTGGGCGGTGGTACAGGATGGGAAGGGAGGCCCCTGGAGCCACGTGCCCCCACCCACTATCCTACAGGGGTCAGGGTGGAGGGGGCAGGTGGGAGGGGTTGTTGGCCCCACAGTGAATCTCGCATAACACAGGATATCCACGGGCCCTACTGGTAGTGGGGCCTGGCTGGGGGGTGATCCCACAAGAGGGCAGGGCAGGGGCGTTCCACAGAGGAGGGAAATAGTGGAGCATCCACAACACGGGGGCCGCCCCCCCATGACACTCTGGGAACCGCATTAGGGGGCAGTGGTGTGCACCGGCCGGCCATACTAACACGGGATGCAACCTCTCATTCACAGAACAGCAACCCGCTCGTGCAAGGGGTGTAGCTGCCGGCAACATGGAGAGGAATCGGGAGATGCAGGTCAGGAACAGGTGGCGGAAGGAGGACCTGGGCAGGGATCTGCTTGAGGAATCAAGATGGTTAGCTGAGGTGCACTCCCAGGAGCTCACGCTCACCAGGGAGCTCCTAAGAGGGGAGGGGGAAAGGGACTGGGAGACCCTTGCGGCCATGATGGCCCGGTCCTGAACCGAGCACCTCTGGGACAGGCGCCAGGCTGCCACCCTCCAACGTGAGCAGCGGCGTACCTATGACAGGCTGGAGGGTCAGGCTGCATGGCTCATGGACCTCACAGGGGAGGCAGTGGAGGCCCTGCAGCAGGACCCCCAGTGCGACAGGGCCCATCAGGTCACGGATGGAGGGTTGGCAGCTGACGTACACTACGGCAGCCACCCACCAGTGCTGGTGCCCCCCCCCCTGCACTTTGGCCAACCGTGGTTCCCCCAGCAGCAGCATCCCTTCCTGGGCCTTATCCATGGGGTCCCCCTCCCACACATAGGTCCACACGAACTGCTGGTGGGGCTGCCCTTCCAGCCCACACCCGTCCACTGGGAATCGACGCCCCCCACCCCAGGACCCGGCTTCCCAGGATGACCAACCACCCCCAGCCGCTGCCCCACCCCGTCTGGTAAGTCTACAGCACCCCTGCCCCCCGGGGGGTGCCAGTGTACTGGGCAGCAACTAGGGGACCCCTGGACTGCAAGGCGAGGTCATATCCGGGTCGTGCCATCAGCAGGCAAGCGGCCGTGATCTCCTCAGCAGTCCATGGCACAACAACAGCAGGTGGGTGCCCCCATGGCAGTTGCTGCAGGAGGGTGAAGCCAAGCTCCAGAGCATGCTCCCAGAAATCTGGGGCCCCAACCTGATGTCCCATCATCCACATGCACCGTGACAGGAGCCGGAACCATCCGCCACTGACAGGGGGTTGCCCACCAGCAGCTGCACGTCGGGGCTCTGCCATGGGGGGGCTGGGTGGGGATGAGGGGAAACAGGACAAGGCAATATACCAGAAGGGAATTAAAAGGGGTCACCCACAACAATCACAAGTGAAATCCTAGAAGTGGAGCTACTGCTAATGACCGAAGCACGTGTACAAACACAACAATTGTGTATCAGAACGTACTTGTTCTAATACAAAAGTGTTGTGTTTGTACAAGTGCTGTGTTCATTAGAGGTATCTCCACTTCCAGGGTGTTGCTGTAGTGGGACTGAGGAGGCCCACAGGGCGATCCCAGGACACCCAGTGGGCCGGGTCGTGGCGTGGCGTGGGGGAGCCACATGCACATGTGGTATGCTCACCCCATGCTTGTTTTTCCTCACTGGGACCTGCACCAGAGGCCAGCGTGGAGCAGGCTGTGGATGACAGGGATCCTGGGCCATCCCATCGGCGATCGCTGTGCTCTGCGGCAGCGAGGACTCGCTGGTCTGCGAACCCCAGTGGTGCAGCCAAGCGGGGCAGAGGGCACCCCAGAAGATAGATCCCCCATTCCCTTGTACAGTTTCTCCTCAAATAAAAATGCTACACATGTACCTCCGTATCACGTCCTCTGCCCCGGGGCCGGGGGCTGGCACAAGGGGCACAGGCAGGTTGAGGGTGCGGTACATTGTCTGCCCAGCTGATGAGGCCAGGGGGCTGCCCACCGAGGCAGCAGGCAGTAGTGGTGCGTGGAACAAGTGCACACTGACCCTGCACAGGCGGGCCGGCAAGTGGTGGCATGCAGGGCATTGCACAGCCAAAACAACCTGCGGCTGTCAGCAAGGGGAGGACTCATGCAACCAGGCAACCCACTGGACCCATTCCCAGGAACCCCTTGCCCACACATGGCACAGAGGCAAGGTTGCAGTTAATGGGTATGACCCAGCTTTATTTATGGGGTGCACAGGTTTATGGGCTCAGGTGTGGGTCGGGCACTGCCCCGTTGTCCGCTGCCTGGGCAATGATGCAGCGGCAGAGGGCATCCCTGTTCTCCTCAGAGATGCGCCGGAATGTCCCATCCTGGGCATGTTGGTACAGGGGCACGGGGCCTGCCCTTTGTACAGGTAGTGGGTTGTCCAGGGCGGCGCCTCCTGGCTCTCATATGTTGTGCAGGATGCATGCTGCCAGGACAAGGATGGGAGTGTGGTCTAGGTCAAACTGGCTCCTGTTCATCAAGAGGTGCCAGCGCATCTTCAGGAGCCCGAAGGTCCGCTCCACCATGCTGCGTGCTGATGACAGGCGCTCGTTGAACAGGCGGAGGTCTGGGTTGTGCGCCACTGGGTAGGCCCTCATGAGCCACAGGCTGAGCAGGTAGGCGGGGTCCCCTATCACAACAGGGAACATGGGAATGCCCTCTATCATGCAGTACAGGTTGGGGGCGATCTCCCCATTGAACGTGCGTGCGTAGAACGGGGATGCATGCAGTTATACACGCATCATGGCTCTGCCCCAACTGGCCCATGTACACATCAATAAAGAGACCCCTCTGATCCACGACGGCCTGCAGATTGATGGAGAAGGCCTGTTTCCTGTTCATGTAGTCGATCTTTGCGTGTGGGGGCCATATGATGGGGATGTGGGTGCTGTTGATCACCCCAATGCAATGGGGGAACCCCAGTTCCTCAAAGCCACGTATCACCTCTTCAGGATTGCAGCGCTGGATGACCCGCTCGAGGAGGAGCTCCATGATCAGGTCACACACATCATGGAGGGCCCTGTTCATGGTGGCCATCCCCACCATGAACTGCTCCCCCACACTCCGGCATGAATCAGGGGTGGCCAGCCACCACACCGTCATGGCCACTCGCATCCCTGGCGGAAGTGGGTAGCGCATGTTGGTCTCCCGCCTCCGTAGATGGGGGTTCAGGAGCTCCCCTAACCTGGTCAGAAGGGAGCAGTTCATCTGGAAGTGGTCCGTCCATTCCTCATCCGTCCAGGTGGCCAGCATGTTCTCCCACCAGTTGTTGGTGCGGGAACGTGTCCAGTGCCATTGCAGGGTCTGAAGGGTCATGCAGCGCCCACACACATTGAGGGAGCACTGGGCCAGGATGAGCCGGGATTCCTGGGACACCGTGGTGACCAACATAGCATGGCAACGAGCAGCTGTCCACCGTGCCCATCGTACCATTGCCGGCCTCTCAGGTTCATTGCCCTCTGACGCCATGCCCCTTGGAGGATGTAGCGGCACCCTGGCAGGAGGAGCTGTGCCATCTACTGGAGCACCATGCACAACAGCATGAATGAGGTGCCCAGGATGCACAACAGCACGTCCGTGGGCTGAGGGGGCTCATCCTTTGGCAGCATGGTTTTGCGGATCCCCCCTCCTGGGAACCCACCAATGGCACGGGGGTTGGAACACCTCAGTGTGTGCCCCGCACCTCTGGGTGCCACTACCAACCCGCCTTGGCCTGCACCGCTGTGACTGGCCCCTGCTGTACCTGGCGGCAGCCGCCTATGCCCCGGTCTCTCAGCGCACCACTGTGTGGCCCATGCCCCGGGCCCCCACATCCCCGGTATCTCTGATCCACCACTGTGTCCTCCCTGCTCTGTGTTCCAGTACTCAGTGCGGTGCTCATCCCCATGCACCTGACTCCATGCACCATGCCTGACCATCTGCATCAGGCCACTTATGTCCCGTGTACCTCCGTGTTCGCTCGTAACCCATTGCCCTGTCCCTTCTCTCCTGCAGCTACTATGGTCATGCTGCTGGCGAACTTGCGCCTTGGCAGCTGGAGCGGGCGGCATGGGACATGCGTGTGGCTGGGCGACTGTTTGATGCCATATGTGAGTGTGCTGCATGTTTGCTAGGCCCTGTCCTGGTGTAGCTCCATGGGGGGTGCTGTTCCTTGGGGCCTGGGGCCAGCTCTGATGTCTGTCTCCTCTCCCTCTGTCCCATGTGGTGCAAGCCATGATCGCAGAGTGAACCCAGGAGCAGGGGGAGGTACTGGAGCTCCTCCTGCACATCCTGGACTAGCTGCACTGGCTCAACCATGTGCAGGTTGAGTGCTGGCGCCGGACACATGGTCGCTGGTCCTATTGACCGGGGATTGTCCCGGCCCTGCCGCTGTCAGCACTCACCTACTGTTCCCTGTTGATGTTTCCTATGTTATTAAAGACTGCTGTGTTCCTTCCCCGAGTGTGTGTAGTGCTTTGGCTTGACCCCTCGCCTTATCCGGGTGTCTCTGGGGGGTGTTGCACAGTTGCCTGGGTGGGGTGGGTGCATTTCCACCCCTTGTCCCCCATGGGCCATGTGCCCATCCCTCTGTGCTTCAGTTGCCTGCTGTGTGTGGGGTGCTCGTCTGGTGTGTGTGTGTGTGTGTGTGACTCCATGGCGCTGGGCTGTCTGGTCTCTGTGCTGGGGCTGGGAGGGGACGACTCCTTTGTAGCAGCTGTCATCCCTGCTTCCTCCTGCCCTGCCCGTGCGGGTCTTGGCGGGGTCACGTTGTGCAGCTTCATTTGCCCTCAGTCGGCCATGTTGTGCCGTCGCTGTGCCGGGCGGGGCTTCCCCCTGCGTTCCTGGTCCCAGCTGTCCATGTACTTCCATGGGTGTTCCCTGGGTGCTTCCTGGGGTGGGTGTTTGCCAGCCCCTCCCCTTTCTGTCCCACAACCCCCCGTAGCACTGTCTGTGTAATGCTCTCCCTGGTCATCCACACCCATTTCCACCATCGGCACTGCTGTAGCATCCATGTAAAACCGGTCATACATGGACACACACCCCCACCTACACCTACCAACACCCATCTCCACCCATGGAGCTTCCTCCATTCTTTGGAGGGCTCTGTGGGTGGAGATGGGTGTCGGTCAGTGTGCGGCGGGTGTTGGCGGGTATGCGGTGGGAGCGCACATGCACAAACACCCGCTGCACGTGGCATTTACACAGGTGCACACCCATCTCCCCACCTACTGGTGGCCATTTACACAGACTGCCCCCCGCCACACACCCGCCTGAACACTGAGCAGTTTTTTGGGGGGCATCTGTGTAAAAACAGCCATAATATCCCCTAAAATCCCTACCCAGACCCCCAAATCCCACAAACTCAACCTCTATCCCCACCTGCCCAAAGCTCTGTCAAAAATAAAAGTTTTACAGTCCTCCGGAATATGCTTACGTAAATAAGATTGTGGTTAAACCTGTGGAACTTCTTGCCAGAGGATGATGTTAAGCCCAATAGAATAACTGGGGCAAATAGAGAACAGGTCCATAAATGGCTATTAGTCAAGAAGGTCAGAGGACAGAACATCTGACTGTTGGGAGTAGGGAGTATCAGGGAATACTTCATTCTGTTATGACCTTCTCCGGATGGATCAAAGGTGGGCACTGTCAGAGACAGGATTTGCTGGGCTAGATCGATGAACCACTGGTCTGTCCCAATATGGTGGTACATTATCATTGTAAACGTCACATCCTGAGTTAAATCTCAGTGTTATTACAGAATGAGGTGACTAACAAAATAAAGTAAAATCCTTGTGCAGCTTAGCGTTTAAAATAAATCCCATTCTGGATATGTGCTAAAGGTCACCACTGTGGACACAGTCATTAGATCAGGCTTTTGAAAGGTGTGATAAAATCTTGAGACAATAATTGCAATATGGCTGTAGGAGATCTAATCTCCTCTTCCTCCCCAGCAATGAGCTATTGCTCAGAATTTAACAGTTTTCCAGAGCCTTTCTAGAAAGCAAACTTTCAAGCATGCTTGCTTAAAGCCAATTTTATGTGTTTCTCCATGAAAGAGAACTGTGGCAAAATTAAATAAATCTGAAGAGGAGAATTTACATGGGACTTTAAAAACATTTAGAGTTTCTTTCTTTGTTTCTTTCTTTCTTTCGCTAGACTTGTTATGACTCTCCAATATAATAAGGCACAAACAGGAAAGTGGTGGGAGAGGTTGTGCACACATCAGAATTAGTACAGCTCCGAGTTAAACCTGTGAGTGTGTGTTTGTGTGTGTGTGTTTGTGGTGTTAATCCTCTGTGTGTGTGTGTGTGTGTGTGTGTGTGTGTGTGTAACACTTTATAGCTCATAATAACCTGTGTAGGACTTCCATCTACCTGCAAAGGAGTATTGTTGCTTTGTAGGGATGGGCGAACGCGGTTCGGAAGTTCAGAGTTTGGACCGAACTCGGTCTGTTCGGTCAACCGAACCGAACTTCTGAACCGAACTCGAATTTCAAACCAAACCAAACCGAATTTCCGAACTCCATTCTGTTCGCCCATCCCTAGTGGCAACACACACCAAAAAACCTGGTTTTGAATGGCTGAACTTGGTTCGGAAGTTCGGATTTTGACCGAACTTGGTCTGTTCGGTGGACCGAACCAAACTTTCGAACCGAACTCGAATTTCAAACCGAACCGAATCCATTCTGTTCGCCCATCCCTAGTGGCAACACACACCAAAAAACCTGGTTTTGAATGGCTGAACTTGGTTCGGAAGTTCGGATTTTGACCGAACTTGGTCTGTTCGGTGGACCGAACCAAACTTTCGAACCGAACTCGAATTTCAAACTGAACCAAACTGAATTTCCGAACTCGAATTTCAAACCAAACCAAACCGAATTTCCGAACTCCGTTCTGTTCGCCCATCCCTATTGCTTTCTACAGCAATGGTTCAACATAGGGTGTTTTTAAATGAGCAAGACCTGAGGAGGGGTCCCTGTCCACTGAGTGGCACAGCCGGAGAGCACCCACCCACGCATGTGGAGTGGGGAGCAATTCTAAAGGACAGCTCCCAGGGTGGCCACTGTGCCCATCCAGACAGCCTCCACACACCACTCCCATCACCACAGAATGGTCCTGAAAACAACTCATGGGCAGCTGTTCCCCCTCCACCCCACCTGGCAACAACCCCCACCCCAAGCCCTGCCCAATTGCTTCCCCTCTGCCATGACATGCAGCCTCAACACCAATGGAAACAGCTGTAGCAGCCAGTAACCCCTTCCCGCCCATGATCCCAGGAGCCAGTGCAGCTGTGGGCAGACTCGAATAACACCGGAGGTGCATCCTGGGTGGGACACACAGGATGCTGCTGTCTGAGCTGCTGTCCTCCATGGTGTTGGCTCTTCTCTTGCACATCATGAGTTGTGCTTTGAACTAACGTGCGGTGGTGTACTTCATGTGCATGTCCTTTAAAAGCTCCCTGTAGAGCTGTGGGCGGGACCAGGGAAGCAGCAGGGGTGTGGACCTGTCTGCTGGTGTGGGTGGGTGCCCCAGGTTATATGGGCAGAGGGGTGTGTGGGCGCCTGTCCCCAAGCACATTTTTGGCTTCACCTGCATGGGGTACTCTAGATTTTTTTGGCGGGGCCCTGTGCGTGGCCATGTATGGGTGTGGCATGGGTCACCAGAGGCGGAGTATACATCCCGCTCCCCGCCCTGCACCACCTTCCAATGGGCATTCGGGTGAGTGATTAATGGACGGCCATGCATGGTAGCATCTCATTTTAAAACACCCATAGTTTAGCCCTTCTACACTGGCTGTGGAATATTTTTTCTTTTTTTTTGTAGAGGTGTGTGTATTCTGTGTGTGTGCGCACACGCACACACACAAAATAAAATTTGCTTTGAGAGGGCCAGGAATAACAAGAAATACTTCTTAGTGCTTCAGAAAATACTAAACCTAGCTATCAGTAGGTATTCATCTATGCCAATTTGGTTTTGTTAGATAAAAACACTTTCTCCTCAGTATATTATAAGTAGGGTGTGGGAGATACTGTGCAGAATATTAAATGCAAAGCACTCATCACCGATTGGCTAAGAGAACGTGGCTACTCTGTCTATATAAACTGGCAACTGCATCCCCTGTGCTTTATAACTGTTACAAAGAGGGAGAGAGAGAGAGAGAGAGAAGAGAAGAAGAAGGAATCTCTCCAACTGTAAGTAAAATTCTTTCCTTTTGGAGATTCGTGGTTGTGTAAGGACTAGGAGATAAATGTGCAACAGTTTGTAACTTAGACCTAGAGCTTTACTGATCCCTTTTAAATAGCCAAAGTATAGATTTAGATAATATATTTCTAAGACTGTAAAGTGGATGTACAAAGGACATTTACAACTGTTTTAAATTTGTTTGCACAGTTGAATGCATGTGTGTTGTTTTGTATTTATTTGTACATGTGTGTGTATATATGACACACGCTACCTGTAATTATTGCATGTCAATGTGCTACATTCTATATGCAGAATTGAGTCTATTGCCTATCGAACTGCAGCAATTCTGGGCATCCATGTAGGTTCTTAAGAACATTAGCAGAAACCTTTGGTGCTATCTTAATAATAAAATTGCTTGTATATTTATATGCATGAAATTCTTAAGGTGTCTTATCCTCCAGGTTTAGAGAGAATGTGGTTACAATGTTGGTCCCAAATGTAAGACATGGAGAAAAAGTAGTTTAGATAATAAATCATCATCATCATCATCATCATCTTTATTTTTATATAGCCCCCCCCCCCCCGCCGCCATAGCACTCAGAACGCTTTACATATAGCAATTTAACACAACTTTTAATCCTCACAACAACTCTGTAGAGGATCTCTTTTAGTGGACCAACTCCATTTCTTATTCCCCAAGAAAACTCAGCAGAATGTTCTTATACATTTAGTAATGAGGAAAAGCTGTAAAACTTATTTTGGGTTAATCACTTTTGGAAATTATCGGGCCATTACAGTGAAATTAAAACAAAACAACTCAAATAGATTCCATATGAATTTTAAAAAAAGGGACCCAGCATCATGATTTAAACAATAAATAAGTAAACATTATAAAATTGGATTGGGCAGCTCTGTAAGTTTGTTGGGAGGAGAGAAAGCAGGATTCTGTTGTGGTTATTCCACCATTGATAATTGCTTCTTTTTCAATCATTTAATTCACAGATATTGTTTTTATAAACAAAGCCAATGATTTACAGCATTTGTAGATTTTAAGGCTGCCTTTGATAACCATTGATAGGGTGGGAAGTAGAGCAGAAACCGACCCTAGATTATTAGATCTCTTGAGAGCTCTGCACACGCAGACAAATGTAAGGGTGAGAGTTTAAGCTATAAAACTTAATCGAAGTGAAACGTATAATAAGCCAAGTTTGCAAACATGCAGATGGAAACTTACTTTCATGGTTTGTGAAATGTAGGGTCTCAACAGGCACAGCTTCTGCACACAAACCTTGTGTTAGGCACTTTTCACAAAGAACACTGATAAAATGGGTGTTACATTTTATTATACATGTTGCAGGGCACCCATAGAGTGCAACATGTATAATAAAATGTAACACCCATTTTATCAGTGTTTAGAGTGTCTGTGTGAAAAGGGCCTTAGTGCTAATGGGTGCAGCAGAGGTGAAGCAGGATCAAATGCATGAAGTTGAAAGTGAACTCAAATAGATTGTCTCTCTGCTCCATCTAGGAAGCAAGGAACCTGCTCCTGCAACTTTTACTTAAGCAAGAAGAAGACCCACTGATTTCAGCAGGAGTTATGATTAAGTTCTTCTCCTAGTGACGCTCAGTGGCTTTTGGGGAACTGGGAGTCCATTCCCAGCCTTTAATGTGTATTGGATCTGTGGCAATTAATAAATGGATGGACACGTAGTAGCTGTGATCTACTGAAAATAAATTTTGAAAGTTATCCCAATGTTTTCAGCTGTATTAAGTGTAATTAATGCACCTTTCTCTGCAGCGCTTTCTGTCATGTTCAAATGAATTCAATATCGGTGTCTCACATTTACATGTCAGAGTATTAGTAACATTAGTAATTAAAAATTTCCATTTAAAATAGCTTCTTTTTTGCCATTTACTTCATTTTTGGGCTATTGCTGAATTAGAGAACAGGTGCTCATGAAATTAGAAAGCATTATGCTGGATGATTAAAACGCCACATATTCTCTTTGTAACACTTATCCAGTGTGTCTGCTTGGAAATTTGCTGACACTCCATAGGAAACAGTAAGTACACAATTATCTTCCCTTTCTTGGACTTGGTTTCCTGGTTGATACCAACAAGCAATGCTCTTTTTGCAAAGGAAGCTGGCAAACATTACGTAAAATGAATATGCATATTCAAATAGAATGACAAGCATATATTATTAATAGCAAACACAAACTTATTGCAGAAGCTGGTGTGCATATGATTTAACTGTTGATTTTTATATTTTCTTTTAAAAGTGAATGGCTATGGATGAACTTGGCATGCTATGTGTGTAATCCAAGAACAAGACGTAGTGAATGGATGTTAAAGTAAGCTGAACATAGGTTGATTGTGATGTTCTGACTTGGTCTAGGAGTCCAAAGCGATAATGGAGACAAAGTAGTTCAGATAATATCTTTTATTGGGCCGACGTCTATTGGTGAAATATCTCATAAAAGATCTCATCTGAACTCTTTTTTTTCTCTGTCTCTTACATTTTGGGATCAGCATGGCAACCATGCTCTCTGCACTACAAAGATGATGACAACGGGTGTTTTTAGATAGACAGGAAGCCGGCCGGAGCCCTGGAGCAGGTGCATGGTTGCCCCGAAGTGGAGCTGCATGCATTTATGGGTTCAGCTGCGTTCAGACAGGCAGTCTGGCAGGCAAGTGAACCGAGTGTGCAGGCAGGAGATACCCATTCCCCCTGCTCCAGGAAAGCCAACCCAATTTTCCGGCCCTGCAGCTTGCTCTTGTAACCATGGCAATGGGATACTGTGGCAGAAGCCACTCTGCCCATTTGGTCTGCCAGCATCTATGATCTGGGCAGGACAGTGTTTGGATGGAGCTTGTGGGCCTGTTTAGATGGACGGGGGCTCCATGTTTGCCTATTGCTGTGGGTTTGGCCAACTCGCTTCGGGATCTTCTGAAGCGCTGCCTGTTGCGCTGCCCCAGAGCAACTGCAGCCTGCTCTGCTCTGCACATCTGGCAGTCGCTCTTCAGATGGACAGGTCAACCCGGGAGTGAAGTGGTCTGGCACAGGCAAAAAGGAGAGCTGCTGTCTGTCTGTTTACACTCAATGTCACACTTCAGTTGCATGGTACAATTCTTTTGTGGGGATTAGGGTGGCCAGATATGCACATTTTAGAGAACACATGAGAAATACAGGTTGCAGGGTTCCATTGGCGCTAATGAGGCCCTGCAACCTGTATTTCTCATAAGTGTCATCTAAAACCTGCATATCTGGCCACCCTATTTGGGATATATTTGAGGAAAATCACCTAGAGATACAGAGCACAATTTTGCTCATTAATGTCAGCAGCTAATTTCCGACTGACTTTAATGGGAGCTGGTTTGTTAATGGCAAATCTACAATTGACACTAAATGGAACAGGGTTGGGTTTTAACAACTGATGATATATGGTAACAAATAGTCACTGTTATTTATATAGTGCCAGCAATGTACCTGGCACTGAAGAGTCCCTAATGAGAGACAGGTCCCTTGCAATCTGGAGAGCCAAGGGAGAGGGGGAACAAAGGGAGAAAGAGGTATACATTCACAGAGTTGAGAAATCACCAGTGCTTGTGCTTAGCAGAGGAGAGAGAACATCAGTGAGTAGCCTGTAGGGATGAGGAGTTAGGGAGCATGGGAGAAGGGGCAAAGATGGTTCAGGGAGCATGAGAAATAGGGGTGAGTGAGAGTGGTGGCAGAGGGGACAGCGAAGTTCTGGGGTGGGAATATAGCAGAAAACAAGCGCTATGGCTATGAAGAGCCTAGAAGGTAAAAAAGAGAAATGCTCCATGAGAAATGGGAGAGGAGCCAATGGGAAGAGCAACATTTTGGCCATGAGCAATAGGGGACCAAAGATCATTCAGTGCTACTGGGGTAGGGACCATTGATTGTACAGTGCTAGGTACATTGCTGGTGTGATATAAATAAATAAATAAATAAATAATACCAGTCTGATACAATAGGCCATCAAATCCCATTCCGCCAACCCGTGAGAAAGGAAAAAAAATAAAATAAATCCAAACCTCAAAATCTCAGTTATATTGTGTAAAAGGGAGAAAGCATCAACGCCGGAGGTCCCTCTCCCTCCATTTGCAGGGCATTAGTTTATTAAGATATGCTCAGATGACTCAAGCAAGCCATGCCCCACGCTGCAGGAGAAAGTAAAATACCCCAGAGTCATTCAGCCAGGTGGACAGTTATACCTATACTTCAGGACAGGTATTCTTTCCACCAGACTGAGTTGGCTAGTAAAGAAGAGCTCGTGGAAGGAGATGGAGAGATAGAAGGGTTAGTGAAGTATGTAACTATTTTTATTTTTGTAATACTATATTTTAAACCACTCTGATCCTTTGTTGAAGGACAGGCTAAAAATCAAAATAAATAAACAAACAAATAAATAAGGTAGGTCAAGAAGCCATGTACTTAAATTGCAGCAACGTCAATTTTAGTTAAATATTAGAAAAAACCCTCCTAACTCTAAGAACAGTTGGGCAATGGTATTGGTTGCTTGGGGAGGTTGTGGAATCTGATTGGACGTTTTCAAAAACTGTCTATGATAAAAGAAAAAAAGAAAAAAAAAACTGTCTATGATGTTGCAGGTATAGGGTA
The DNA here is from genome assembly GCA_003113815.1 of Sphenodon punctatus. Classification (NCBI taxonomy): domain Eukaryota; kingdom Metazoa; phylum Chordata; class Lepidosauria; order Sphenodontia; family Sphenodontidae; genus Sphenodon; species Sphenodon punctatus. The sequence continues at coordinate 4,458,289 of QEPC01000715.1, forward strand.
TCTTACTTTGGAGCAGCTTGTCCTTGGGTTGGGCTAGATGCCCATTCAGGTATCTTCCAAACCTATGTGAGCACAGGGTGGTTCTGTGTATCCCAGAGGAGATAACTCCTTGGTAAATTCTTCCTTTTATTTCATATGTTCCTGGCAGCATGCAGCATAGTTCTCCAGTTCTGGACCTGTGGAGTAATACCACTATCATTAGGTCACTTTAAGCAGGTTAAACTGCTTAACACCATCCAACATAAATTATGGGCATCTTTAGACATAACAAAAATCTTGTGCCAAACCCCCAAAGCTCAGGCTTGGGCATTGTGTGTAAGCCACATAACAATCCCAACACCAATCTGGCCACCCGTTGAACACGCGATGTGAACACCATTGCATCACAAGGGGCATTTTACACACACCTTAAAGTTCCAGATTTTTCAATCTTCTGGATTTACAAGTCCACAAGTAAGTTCCGAATGCATTTTTCACACACACACACACACACANACACACACACACACACACACACACACACACACACACACACACACACACACACTCTGTCCTGAGGCAGTTCCTGGATGCATTCTTCACACAAACACTGCCCTGAGGCAGCCTAAAGTAGCTGCAGCTGTAGACGTGAGGGGCTGCTATGGAAACCAAGTGACCACAGCTGCCTGGAGCAAAGCAGTTTACCAGGAGAACTTTTTACACACAAAAGTTCTGGCAGAAGTTCTATGCAGAAGTTCAAAGAGCCGTATGTTTAAGATCTGGGTGACTGATTTAGACACACACAAAGTTCAGGATGTAACGGCAAACATGCAGGAGAAACGTGTGTGTAAAAACACCCATTGACAATTTTCGTACTCCAGCTGAACACGTGGCCAACATTGTGTCGAATGATATTGCATGGCATGTTAGCATGCACAACATGGGGAAAGAGGCGGCAGCGCTTGTGTGCTGAGATCGGGTGGCGAGCAAAACACTGATTTGCCCCAAGATGGGCTCTGTGTAAGCAGCGCCACATGGTGAACACAGGGCCAAACTGGTGTTCACATCAAGGTCAAAACACACATTCAGACGCCCGTTGATGTTATGTCTAAAGACACCTAATGATTATAATAAATCCCTTTGGGTAAAGCTGGTGTCAGGGATTGGGGGGTGCAAGGCAGACAGTGACCAACAGGGGATGCTAGACAGCGTGCTTAGAGACACCAGGAGACACGGAGAACTCAGACTCTAGTAGAGAGATACAGGGTAACCAACACTGGGTTCAAACTAGCCCTCAGGGTGTTACAGCTGGTGCATTCCCCTAGGGGAACGCCAGTAGCTCATCATCAGCCTTAGAACTCAGACACGGTTTCCAAACCCTGAACAAGTCAGAGGAAAGGGAGAGAACAAGTAATCAAAGGTGGAAACAGGTAGAAAGCTGGAGCCAGGAAACCAAGTGGGAACAGAGTGGCACGGAGTCTATTAGGGAAGCAAGGAGTTTGATCTAGGAAGGAACCCCAAACACAAGGAACTCAGGACAATGCAAGCCAAGAGCCACAAGTCTGAAAGGGAAATTAGAAGCAAGTGCTAAGGGACACAGAATTATGAAGTATAATATGGAGGAGGCAGAGATAAGGAAGAAGAGGGAACAAGATGGAGGATGAAGAGCTAGAAGGAGTTTTAGAGATAAGAAGCAGAGGAGTTAAGGAACTATGAAAAGGATCCCACATACAATATCAGAGCCTTAAGAAGCTGAATGCTACATAAAGAGAAGAGCAGGTACTAGATGACGAACAATGGGGGACAAGAGACACTGAATAACAGATGGAGTCTAAATAAAGAACTAAGGAATGAGGAACGAAGCATGAAACAAAATACTATGTAGGGTCAAGAGATTATAAGGGGAAACAAGCACAGGCTAGATACTATAAATATTTCCACAAGGAAGTAAAGGGAATCAAGGTTCTTATCACACTATAAGTAATCTAAGTTATCTCAGCACACCATAGTAAGAACCACAGAGCAAGGAAACTAACTAAGGGAAAGGTTAAAGGAGTACAGGAAGGAACAAGGAAACAGGGAACAAGAAGTAGGGAAGGGAGGCACACCCCTGGAGCTAACTCCCTCGGCACACACCTAGATAGAAAGCAAGACTACTGAAGTCAGGAACAACAAAGAGCATACCCCGAGCAGGTAGAAAACTACAAGAAGAAGGATTCCAGGAGACTAGAGTAAAGAACAGGAGGCTAAAGGGAAGATACAGACGAGAGGGATCCAAACACAAGGGAGAAGATACCAGAACTACTATAGGGTGGTGAAGAGAACAGTGTTAGAGAAGAGAGACAAGAAGAAAGCTAGGAAACAGAGTGGCCCAACAAACAGAAGAAACACACAGCAAGCAAGCAGGGTCACCCAAAGAAGCAGTTGCTCCCATCCTGCCTTTTATCTTACCAAGGGACAATCAGGGTCCAAGGGGGAGGAGTCACCAAGACAAGGGGACAGGCATAGAAGGAATATATCTTTAGCGAGGCCTGGCCACAATGTGGCACTGAGGAAACCTCTCCACACATCAAAGCCAAGGCCACAGGTTCAAAGCCAGGCCATGACAGCTGGAAAGTCAGATTATTCGCAGCTTGGAGGTTTGGGTAGGTTTTGTGATACAGATCTATTTAAGTGTGTTTAGTCTCTTTCCCTTTGTCATGTCATCAGTATCACATTCTGGTTGTTATGGACCAGCACTAGGATAGGGGACTTTTCAATCCAAAGCAGGAAAGACGTCTTCATGAGGCTAGAGTCAAGGGTGGTGAACCTGTTTGTGAGTGTACTCTAACAGGTACCACCACCACCACCCCAAACACATTTTCATAGTTCTAGAGATGAAACAGGTAGTAAATTTGGTATCCGCAGGTAGCCTCGCAGGTATGCAGAAGCCTCTTTGGAAATCAACCTATGTGGGTACCTGCGAGCAACAAATCTCCCACCTTTCCTCTGCTTAACTGGGCCCTGGGGAGGCAATGGGAGGATCAGTGGGCAGGGAGCAGCAACACTGCCAACACACCCACAATAGCTCAAGAGACTATCGCTCTTGACTGCTCTTGGCAATCTGCTGGGGCGTGTGTGTGTGTGAGAGAGAGACAGACAGACAGGGAGGGCAGAGGCAGTGGTAACAGGGCCCAGACCCAGAGGCCTGTTCCAAGACCTGGGCCAGCTATCTGCAGGCCCCAGAAGTGAACTGAGAGCACACCAAAAGCAAACTTCCAGCTTACTTCCAGGGTCAGTGCATGTTCTAGGGGGGGGGCTGCCGCAGGCTTCAGAACAGGCCTCCAGGCCCCACCTGCTGATTCTTGACTCCTCCCATTGCCCCACTGACTTCCATGTCCTGCGTCCTGGGGATCCACGTAAGCTGGGAGAAAGGGGGATGTGGGAAGAAGAGCTGAAATGGGTACGGGTTGAGGATCACTCAGGAATTCCACAATACCCAGGGATTACCATATTATCATGGAATACTGCGGATTGGAACACGTGTTCAGCAAATGATTAATGAGAAATGTTGGAAAAGCATGATGTTTTTTGTGTTCAGGAAACTTGGTCCCTAGATGCTGAATGATCTCACCTAGGATATAGGGCTTCGGTCAAACCAACTAGCAGATCCTCTAGAATGGGTAGGCCTGGAGGTGGACTGGCAATATTTATAAGATTGGCCTTGATAGCAGAGAGAGGACACATAACAAATGCCCCTGAAAATACTATGGCAGTTAGAATTACTTGGGGGAGAAATTCTGCCATAATTATAATAAATGTATATCTCCCACCTGTTAGAGGTATTTTGAATTGAGTAACTTTTTGGATATCCTTGGAACATTTTATAATACAACTAGAGGAGGATTTTCCCTCTATACCCATGGTTATGGTTGGTGATTTTAATGCCCGTAAATGCCTATAAATATCTTTATAAATCGAGACGAAACTGTTGCAAATGCCATGGGGCTTGAGCAGGAGGATGTGTTCTTTTACCCAGCTAGGAATTCTTGGGATACCTTGTTATCCTCAACAGGTCTTCAAATGTTAAAAGTTTTGTTCAAAGTAAAGTGGAAAATTCTAAATGGACGCTCATCTACTTGACTCCCTTTGTGAATTGACATATATTTCCAAAGCCAGAACCAGTGTCAAAGATTATATTTGTGTTCCAGATTCCTTAGTGCAGCACTTTAAGAACTTTACTGTTCTTACAATGGGCTGCAGTGACCATCAACCAATTAGGGTGGAGTTCTTTCCCCAAACAGACCCCCTGGAGCTCCATGAAAATAATTTAGGACTAGCACAGCTAGACATACAATGCTCTAAAGTCTAGAATGGGGTGAAAGGACATCTAACAAGAGCTGGGTATTTTTGGTCTCAGAAACAATGACTGCAGCTAGGGAAGCTCTTTTGGCAGCTGATGAAATGTTCACAGATATTGTGACTTTATTTAATGAAATTAAAGCTGCGATTAGGGGCGAGGTTCTGTCTACCTCTAAATCTACAATCAGGAAGAAGAACTCACAACCATTATGGTATGATATTGAGTGTCTGCAATTAAAAACCAAGGTAAATAGGGCAGCAAGGCTTATAAGGGTAATTAAAACCCTGCAGAATATAAAAACTTACATAAATTTAAAGTCCTATTATAGGAAGAACACTAGGTTTAAGAAGCTAGAGTACCAGAGATACCTGTGGGGATGCCTGGGAGATTCTGTTTTACAAAGGGATAGTATAAAGTTTTGGAGTTTGCTCCACAGGGGAGACCTGTCCAGAAACCAGGTGCACTACCCCGCTGTACCTTCAAATTTGTGGGTACGGTACTTTACTATTGTTTTTAATACATTTCCTGATATATGTATGTTAGTGAAGGAGACCTTGATTTAGTCACACTTTCCCCATGGCAACCAGTTCTGCCTTTAGAAATAAGATCACTTATTGCTAAACTTCCAACAAGAAAAGCTCCAGGAGAAGATGCCCTACCGGGGGAATTGTTCCATGAAAACCTGGACTGGTGGGTTCCTATCTTATGTAAGCTGTTTGACTATATTAACTTCTTTGATATCCCGCCCTCAGGATGGAACACTAGTATTGTAATTCCAATATTTAAAAAAGGGAACAGGCTTGAACCTGGTAATTATAGCCCAATAAGTCTAATTGACATCGTTGCTAAGCTTTATGCAAGACTCTTATTGGGCAAAATAGAACAATGGGCTGAGGACAGCAATCTTTTTTTTGGAGGAGCCTGACTTTCAGGCCAGCCACTCATCCATAGATCACTGCTATGTGCTGCTGCACTTAACTGAAAAATATGTTAACACCAGGGGAGGGAAACTGTATGCCACCTTTGTAGATTTGTGAGCTGCTTTTGACACGGTAGACAGGAACATCCTGTGGTCAAAACTAAACCAAACAACTATGGACAAAAAATTATTCCTGTTGGTACAGATGCTGTATAAGAACACCTCTTTGAAACCCAGACTAACACAGGCTGGACATCTGACAGAGGCTATACCAGCAACCAATGGAGTGAAACAGGTGTGTGCTGACTAACGATGGGTGAACACGTTTCGGAAGTTCGGAGTTCGGCCCAAACTCGGCCTGTTCGGACAACCGAACCCAAATCCGAACACGAACTGACTGAACCGAACTAGATCCAAACGTCGAAATGACCAAACAGTTCGGTCAGTTCAGATCGCGTTCGGGTGAGTTCGGGTGGCAAAAACGTGTCACTGGAAGGCAAAACGTGACAGGGAGGGGGGAGTCAGCTGAGGAGCAGACTTCCAGGCACCAGGGGTGGAGAGGCTTGGAGTAGCAGCCAGCCTGCCTGATCACCATCCCTTTTCGCCTCAGACTTCTGGCTTCGCAGTCTGCGATTTGCCACGGGCTAGGCTGCACAGAGCCAATGGGGCTTGTGGTGAGGCGGGTGCAGCAAGAAACAAAACTGATTGCCTCCCCCCTTCCCAACATCTTCTGAGCTAGTCACTGTTCCTGAACAGCAGGCATTTCAGAAGGCTCCCTCTCCCAGCAGTTTTTGTTCCTTCCTATTCCTAATCTATTGCCATCCTTCTCCTATTTCACCCATCCAACCCATTTACCTCCATATTATCATTTATTTAGATTATATTAGATAGATTTAGGTGTTATTTTTTGTTTTTACCCCTCGCTGTGTTCCCTGTGTTCAATCTTCCTTCCTCCCTCCCCCCTCCATTTAATCCTTTCCCTCTCCCTCTTATTCCAGCCCTGATTATTCCCTTCCCCTGTTTTAAGTTTTGGATTTATTTAGAGTAGGATTATTATTAAATTGATTTTCATTTCAGTATTGTACCCCTCCCTGTCTTCTTTGTGTTTCCTCCTGTGTAATATTAGATAGATAGATAGATAGATAGATATAGAAATTAGCTTAGTTACAGAGATAGATACAGATACAGTGTGTTTGTAGGACAAGGCCTCCAGGACCCAACGTCATGGGTCTGGGGCCATCATTCCTTGCACAGAGGCGACATCATTCCACCGCACCAAGAAACAGCCATTCCAGCCCCAGGACCTGCTGTCAGGGTTCTGGGGCCAAGTTACAGGCAGGGAGATCTGGGGCCAATATCTAGAAAATGCCACTCTAGCCCCAGGACCCACCGTGATGGGTCTGGGACCATCATTCCTCGCACAGAGACGATGTCATTCCACCGCATCAAGAAACAGCCACTCCAGCCCAAGGACCTGCCGCCAGGGTTCTGGGGCCAAGTTACAGGCAGGGAGGGTTGTGGCCAATATCTAGACGCTGCCGCTCTTGACACAGGACCCACTGTCATGGGTCTGGGACCATCATTCCTTGCACGGAGGCGATGTCATTCCACCGCATCAAGAAACAGCCACTCCAGCCGCAGGACCCACTGTCAAGGTTCTGGGGCCTACATTACAGGCAGGGAGGGCTGTGGCCAACATCTAGAAGCTGCCACTCTAGCCCCAGGACCCAATGTCATGGGTCTGGGGCCATCATTCCTCGCACAGGGCTCCCATACTTTTTCCGAACGCCCAAACCAAACCAAACACAACCGAACCGAACGGCCAAACTGAACGGGCAGACCGAACTCAACGACCGAACCTAAACCGCGATCTGTTTGCCCATTCCTAATGCTGGTCCCCTTCCTATTTACTTTCTTCATAAATGATTTGGTAATGGAGATATGGGATATGTCATTCCACCCAGTTTATATCCAGGGGAGACAACTCTCAGTATTATTGTATGCGGATGATATGGTGCTGCTCTCTCTCTACCACTAAAATTTGCCTCTGTACGTTTTTGTGGGCATTAGGTCTGTATTGAAGAAAGGATCATCTTTCTGTTAACTATGAGAAAACAAAGGTCATGTTTTTTGTCAAGAGACATGAAGTGAGTGAACGGCTGTTGGACTCCATTTCTTTGGAACAGGTGACTAAGTACAAATATCTTGGAGTAGTGTTCTCCTCCCAGGGTCCATGGTGTCACCATATGGACATGATCAAATTAAAAATGACCCAGGCAGCAAATGGGGTTTGCAAGTTCTGGAGAATGACTGGTGGGAGACTAGTACTCCCAGCTTTGAAATTGCTTGAATATAAACTAAGACCTCAAGCAGTCTATGGGCTGAGATCTGGGGCTATACCAAAGTAGAGGAGCTCAAGGTTTTTTAAAATAAGGTACTCCGTGCTATTTTGGGTACACCTAGGTGCACGCTCACAAGTATGATGAGAGCTGAAACCGGAGTTTTACCAATGGAGATGAGAACTCGGTACTGTCTCTTCTCATACTGGTTTAAACTTTAAACTAGTAAATATTCCTGATTCCTCACTTCCAAAATTATGCTGGTGGGAGAAGCATAACCCTGGTTTTGTCTCACTTTGGAAAGACAATCTGATGTCTTTAGCCGAACGGGTAGGTCTGTCTATTGCTTTTCTGAGGAATTACCCAGCGTTTAGGGCTAAAACTATGGCCCTGGATCGTCTCAAAGATATTTATAGGCAAAACGATTTAGCGATACTGTCACAAAGCAAGATGGCTCCTATGTTATACAAGTTTAAAAAACAACACCAATTTGAGCAAAGTTTAACAGTGGTAACAAACTATACTCTTCACAAGGCTTTAACTCTGCTCAGATTTCAATTGATGCCTTCAATGGTAATGGAAGGTAGATTTTATCATATCCCCTATGAGGTAAGATTCTGCCCTTGTGGTATGTGGAAAGAAGAGGTTATATGCCATTGTCTTTTTGATTGTCCTCTTACGACGAAAGTAAGGCATAAAATGTTAACACCATTGTTGGCTGGTAAAACATTTTGGTAAAGTCAGGCAAAATTGTCATACCTTTTGGCAAATTCAAAACCTAGTATTATCTTGAAAGCAGCAAATCTAGCACACGACTTGATGATTCAGAGACGCCTAACTAAGAGAGAGTGAGGATTACACAGATTTATTGTATTTTTGTTTTAGCAATGTCTTTTCTTACAATGGATTGTCAAAATGCTATTGTATTTTAAGTTTCTTTGGCTGTGGATGTGTTATGACTTATGGTTAAGACAATAAAGAAATTTGATTGATTAATACCCAGAGATTAATTGGGGTGTGGGGGCTATCAAATTCAAGGTGGGGCTGAGCCCTGGAAAATGTTCTCAGTAGGAGTATGCACCTCAAATATGACAGCCTTGGAAATGGTTGATATCCCCTGACCGCCTCCTCCTCCTCCACTCCAGGTGAGAGACAGGGGCTCCACCCCCCTGGGAGGGAAGCAATCAGCCACAGCCAAGAGGGCGCGCCCGCCCACCTCAGCCCTGCTCAGACAAGTCCAGGCAGACAGGCAGCCATCCTTGGGTGAGCCCTGCCCCCCCCCCGCAACAGCACAGATCCCCTGACCGCCTCCTCCTCCTCCACTCCAGGTGAGAGACAGGGGCTCCACCCCCCTGGGAGGGAAGCAATCAGCCACAGCCAAGAGGGCGCG
>QEPC01000715.1:4476258-4491626 GCA_003113815.1 Sphenodon punctatus
TATAATTGGGTTGTGGAATCTACTGCCAGAGGCTGTGGTAAGGGCCAGTACTATAGCTGAGTTTAAAAGAGGTTTGGACAAGTTTCTGGAAGATAGGTCCATTAGCAGCTATTAGCCAGACAGGATCAGGGAACACGGTGGGAGCTGGGAGAAAACAACAAGTAATGGATCCCCCATTGTGACCTGTTGGGTGCTTCTCCCAAGCCACCGTGATTGGCCACTGTCGGAAACAGGATGGTGGGCAAAATGGACCATTAGTCTGATCCAGCATGGCACGTCTTATGTTCTTAATAATGAGCCTGTTTGTAAATGCACTTATTTCAAAAGCAAATAAACAACTTCCTACTTTTCCTAGGATTTCTCTGACATCGAAGCTTAGACTCCAGTTACCATGAATGCAAGTGAGTTCCGAAAGAGAGGAAAAGAGATGGTGGACTATATCGCAGATTACATTGAGGAGATCGAGAAACGACAGGTCTACCCTAATGTTGAACCAGGATACCTTAGGCCTCTTATTCCTGATTCTGCGCCTCAGGAACCTGAGACCTTTGAAGAGATCCTTAAAGATGTTGAGAAGATAATTATGCCTGGGGTAAGAACGTGGGTGTAAAAATGGTGGCAGAGGGGGGATTATTTTATTTTATTTATTTACATTTTTATCCCACTCTTCCCATTTAGGCTCAGGGAGCATTACAATAATAATTTTAAAAAATCATTCAAAAATACACATAAAACCAAATACAATTCCCTAATATATTAAAATACACAATAGCTTAATAAAACCAAGTATAAGTAAGTGAAATCCCTCAAGTCATAACTCCCTAAACCCTACCCCCTGCCTGCCAAATGGCTGGCCAAACAGAAAGATCTTACATGGCCTCAGAAGATTAGCAGCCTCTGGCTTAGATGAACTTAGGTAAGGGAGTTTCATAATTATGGCGCAGCCACCGAGAACACCTCTCTGGGTGTTTTCAAATGTGACGGTCGCTGGCCTAATCATGCTTTAGCGTGGGTTAATCTGGGGGCCACCGTCACGCTAAAATGTGCCTGTCAGATGTTTCCCTGGGCTGGATCCTGACTGTGGGGAGGGCTAGACTGGTTTGTGACTCAGGGAAATCTCCGAATCACAGTCCAGGCTAGCCACCACCATGGTTGGGATCCACCGGGCGGACCTGGAGTAAAGTGGTCTTTCATGTTGAAAGTGGTCTGAAAGTGGTCTGGAGTGGAGTGTTGCGAGCAGCAGGTGCCATGGCAGCTATCACTGGCCACCCGTCGGGTAGAGGAGGCTGATGCATACAGCATTGGGGCGAGCGAACACACGTCTGTCTGCCCCTACGCTGTGTCCAGGCCTCCGCCACTTCAGTTCAGGGGCCCGGCTGACTCCTGACTGTAGTAGGTGCCTGACACCTGACTACGTACAACCGTGGCAGTACTCTGACGCAATCGCTTGTGAAAGTACCCTCTAGAGAAATCAAAGGGCCATCACTGTGTATGAGGTGCAGGGGACAGTTAAGTTCAACCCCATTTGACTCTGGACACCAACACAGATGTACAAAGCATATCAGCATCAATCATCATCATCATTTTAAATTTATACCCTGCACTCTCCCACCCAAGGCGGCTCAAGGTGGCTTACAACATATCAAAATACAAAAAAAAATAAGGTCCACAAAAGACCAATCATAAACAATCCATCATAAACAAAACAAACCCTTAAGAATTTACAGAACGCTATTCTTATCAATTCAATATTATGCATAACATAACACCCTCCCTCATACCCCCCAATATCTAAACTCTTCCATTACAACTAGCCATCCTCCACCCTGCTGCCACCGGGGGGAGGGGGGGCTAGGAGGAGGGGTACCCTCACATATTACATAATACAATAACATCTCAAACATTGACTTCATATCTACTATGACTTCATATCTTCTATCAGTCAAGACTAGTGCTGAAATGGGTAGAGAGATTTACTCTTCATGAGTGGTTTTTGCATTTTTTGAGTTCCCAGATAGTATCCATGACTGAAACAGGAACTCGCATATCTGTTTTGGGGGATATTCCATTTTTGGTGGGTTTTGTTTTTTGATTTGGTTCATTTGGCTTTTTGGTCATTTCAGTATATTGGTTACATCATTTTTTGCAATTTTGTACGTGCAATAGTGCGAATCTTTACAAAGTGATGTAACCAAAACGACAGAAATAACCAAAACAACCTCCACCCAAAAACCAATCAAAATGGATACCCAATGGAGTGTAGAAGGAGATCAACTGAGCTATTGGCTGAACTGCCATTTTTGGTTTGGTTTGGGCATATTTGATGGATGTATCCATTTTTTCAGCTAGGGTGGGACATCAGGCAAAATACCGGCTACCGGTTTTACCGGTTACCGGTATGCACAATACCAGGTTACCGGATTTAAACCGGATTACCGGTGCCAGATTTATTACATTGATTTCAATGGGGAACTGTCCCCATTGAAATCAATGGAATACCTCCCCCTCCCAGGCTGTGCGGGTGGAAGGGGGGGCACCCCCCACCCACCCTGGATTTTTTTTAAAAACATTTTTTTTACCTTAAGTCCCTACTAGTGCGGGCTCCGGGCCGCCGCCGGCAACCTGGAGTCCACACCAGCAGGTACTAGGGTGATCCCTGGGGTGGGGGGTAGTTTAACACACACCCCACCTCAAGGATCACCCTATCTCCCCACCCAGGGATCGCCTACCTTTGGCGCTCTGGGCGGTGGCGGCAGTCCGGAGGCTTCAGCGCTGGCTGTGACTGCCAGCTTCAGCGCTTTCTAGGCCTTCCGGGGAACTTGCTCTACTGGGCAAGAACATCCAAAAAGCGGAACAAGGCAAGAGTCACCGAGAACATCCTGTGAAATCCTGTTTTAAACAGAGAGCCCTGATGAAGCTCTTGATGCAATAAAAGTCCTTATTCCTATTCGAAACAAATATTCCCATATTTATACCTCATGTGGCCTGTCCTGGGAACTGGTCTCTGCCACTCTGGGACTTTGGGTAGGAGTGGTGATCTTTGTAAATGTCTGCTTTTGGGGATATTTTTCTTACTTATCAATTACAGTGAGTGTTTTCTAAGCTGGCCATGATGTTTGTCCCCAGTGCCGTCTTCAATGACTTAGCTATTTCCCTTAAAGCTCTTATTGAAATTTGTTCTTAAATGTCAATGCACTCGTGTGGGTTTTCTTTTTATTAGCAGACTGATTCAAATATATTTTTTCCCTATTTGGTCTGGCGCCACTTTGAACATTGCTTTAAAAGGCAGATGGCCTCTATCTAAACATGACCAAATGGATCAGTGTTGAAAGTGGCAGTGGGAGACAAAGCAACTGGCAGTAGCTCAAATCCCTGACTCCTCCATGCTTCTGTCTCATCGAGGGTGATGTATTATCATTCTCTTTTCAATGGGAACTTGTTTCTAAAAATCTCTGGGCAGGGGGAGGGGAGCAACTAGCTTGTAAATGTAACCAGGTGATTAACCCCCTCATTGATTCACATAACACAGGGTCCATGTTATATGTGCTCACACAAACACAGTCTCTGCCCCACATTACACATGGTTTTGATGCCCGTGATGTATCCAGGGGACTCGGGGGAACATGGTGTAGTATTAATGTTGTTTAATGTCATCACCCTCCTACACAACATTCGTCAACAGGGGCACCACAAAGACATGGAAGTTTGCTAAGAGATGTTGTAGAGCTATGTCGAGGGCTAGCAAGGGGGCACCCAGGTACAGCTTCAGAATGGTACCTGGTGGGCGGAGTCTGTCGGGTGGGAGCACAAACATGGAACAGTTTGCAATGCCTTCCCTTTTACATGAATGAAATGCTAGTCCCAGCATTTCAATCCCATAAATGGTGGGATATTCAGGACGGTATCTTGCACTAAATGGCCAGATTCAGCAGTCAGTAGCACTCAAATAGCAATTATGGGGTTAGTCCATGTTCCACCCAAACCAGGTCCACTTTCTTTATGTGGCTTGAGCTGTCAGGTAATTTAATTCATTTATTAATCAACCTCATATTTTGCAAAAGGCCTTTTAAAGAACATAGTGTATTGCGCAGAACTCTTGGTGTGTGGTTTTTCTTTGGGGGAAATCTTATATCTTAGAGTGGCAGCGGTTTTACTGTGGCCAGATCTTTGTTGCTCTCTTTCCTCGGGCCTTCTGTCATCACTGCCATCTATCCCTGCGAGGCTCACAATAAACAAGCATCTGCCTGTTCCTTGGGATCTTTTTGGAGACACATGACAGATTTGATGTGGTGAATGGCCCCAGCAAACAAACAAATAAAAGAAAGAGTCAGAGCCCAGCCTAGAGTGCCTGCATGTTGTTGGCTTTCTTGCTATTGAATTAACACAACTAGAGGCTGCTTTTTTTCCCCACCATACAAATATCCCCCAGCAGGCAGGTGCTTTAACTTGATTCACCTCAGATGAATGTTGCACTCTCTTATTTGCACATTACAAAGGATTGTAGCTCTGGTGATCAGTACTCTTTGGGGCTGGCTGATTGTGGGTCTCATGGTGAATCTGTGCACAAACATGGGGGGTCTGTGATCAGTGACCACCATGAGTAAAAGATGGGTGGAGAAAGGTGGAGGGCACGCATTCCCACTGAATTTGGGGTGCAGAGGAAAGTTGCATATTTAATTTCAGCCTTTTTCAACCCAGGTGACCACCACCTCCATGGTCACAGGGTGCAGGGAATAAAGAAGGCATTTTGCCTGTGGCATTCTGCTCCTTACCTGCCCCCCCCCCCCCCCGGCATTTGAATTCCTTGGCACTTACAGGAGTGAGTGGAACCTCCCCCTTACGCATCACTATTTTGTGCATGCACACAGAAAAACTCCCTTATTTTGCTCAATGCGCATGCACAAACTAGTACCACACGTAACGTACAACACAGTGGAGCACTATTTTGCACAGGAGCACTGAACAAAAATAGTTTTTACCCATGAACAAAAAGGGGTTTTGTAATGCATTCAAAATTGTCCTGCAAGGCTTGCTGTCTCATCCTAAATAATGCTCCTTTCTTTTCCCCCCCACACAGGTGACACATTGGCACCACCCACACTTTTTTGCCTATTTCCCTACCGCCAATTCCTTCCCAGCTCTTCTTGCAGACATGTTATCTGGTGGCTTAGGCTGCATTGGCTTTTCCTGGGTAAGTTTATAGCAGCAGAATGTTACTGTGCAAGATGAGGGACCATTCCTCCTAAGAGTGAAGTATATAAGACTATTCACATAGGCTCCTATTCAGAAAAGCAATTCTCCATGGGCTAAAAGCTAACGCCAGGCTACTTGTGTTCCAGGCATGGAAGGTTTTGCAGTAGCTGTGAAGGAATGGCATTCCAACCCCTTGTGGAATATTTTGTCTCCAAAAGAAGAGTAATTAAAGTTTTTCTTAGCAATACACTATCAACCTGAGCCAAAATCGGGGAGCAGTCTTCTACCAGTTGTAGTCAATGGCAAAATTCACATTGACTTGAATGCTGGAGTGTCCTGTCATTCTTAAAACAAAACCAATAAGATGTTGGATGACACAATAGAATGCAGGCTCCCAGGTTGCCCCTGCTGTTTGTGCTAAGCATAGTATTGACACTGACTTCTCCAAGGGGGAAACAGTGGGCAATGCTAATTGAATATATTTATGTAAACTTACGCAAATTTGTAGTAACCCATCAACCACTATTGAAGCTGAGTGAATAAAAGAATAAGGGCATGGAGGTTTGAATGTAGGGTAGCAGAGGGGCAGGTTGGGGTGCCAGATAAGTGGGGAGGGGAGGCACGAGTGTGTAGGGAAGATGGGTGTAGGGGCAAGATGCAGGGGTATGGGGGTGGAAGGTAGCAAAAGGGCAGATAAGGGCCATGGTAGATGTGGGATGCAGTGTGGGGGTGCTGAGACTGCAGATGATAATGCCAGTTCAAGGCTTCAGTTTCTGGACACTCAGCATCCCAAGCTGGTCACCAGAGGAAGATCCCCTAATTCCTGTACAGTCCAAGTGAAAACTGTATGGGTGGAATTTCCAGCTGCACAACCTGGTAGGATTCCACAGCACTGAGTAGCATAAGAACTGGCATTCTGGGTCAGACCGGTGGTCAGGCCATGCAGAGTCCTAGGTGGGCAACCATCTGCCTGGGAGGGTGCTGGGATTCCTAGGACTATGCATGCATAGTGCTGCCTTCCTCCAACCTTTCCCTGCAGGAGCATCTGCCAGCCCAGGGCAGCAAAGCAAGTGAGTAGCTGGTGGTTTACTAAAGCACAAGACCCTAGGCAGCAGCTTTATTCATCTTGCCCCAGTGGTGACTCTGGGACAATCTCTGATGGTGGCCAGTACTGGATGCTAATGGGGCTGGGTGTTACAAGAAACGATGGCAAGATCCATTTTCTGCCATTCATTCACTCCCACCTTCCATCAAAACGCCCCTAGCATGAGACTGTATCTCCCAACCCTCTCATTTATAGCCATTGATGGACCAGTTCTCCAAGAATCTGTCCCATCATTTTTGTGTCCACATCATTGACCTTCACAGTATCCCATGGCAATAAGTTCCCCGGTTCCAAAGAAACAATCCTTTTGCTTTTTAAAAAATTTGCTGCCAGTTAATTTCATCAGCTGTCCCCTAGTTCCTTGTATTATGAGACAGGATAGCCTGATCTAAGTATGGGAAATTAACTGAATGAACTCTTGGGCACATTCATATCGTAGCAAAACAACAACAACAACAACAACAAAAAAAAGTTAACACAGTTGAATTAATTGTTTCTAGTTTTAGTAACTCACTTCAGGATTGTTCACACCAGATTTCCAAACCTATTTAGTATCCCTGTAATTGAACCCCAGCAGTTATGTCATGGAACCAGACACAGTGAGACCTATCCCTTCATGCCTTGCATACAAAGAATTCTGGGATGTTGTGGCACTTGGGTGAATGCCAAAGAGAAGGAACCATCGAGTTCATAGCATACAGAGAGGCATAGTGCAGTGCAGCCTGGATGATTTGTATACTATGTTTGCAGCCAAACACAGAAAGGTGTCACAAGATACTTTGATTTAGAAAACAAAGGAGATTATTTATTCATTATTTCAGAGTACATACTTCGATTCCTACTCCTGAATACCATCTCCTGATATGTGAATTATACCCAAGTATAAGTGAGTAAGGACTTATAATTATGTCAGGATAGGACAGGATAATAAATTGAAATAAACAAATACATAATTTGATTTAGCTGTTCGAGGGAATGTTTGTAAATGCTACCTTTCCTGGGGTAGGCACTGGCCCCGTTTCACTTTCTCTTATGCTTCTCCATTATAGGCCTCAAGTCCTGCTTACACGGAGATGGAGATGGTCATGTTAGACTGGTTGGGGAAGATGGTCAATTTACCTCCACAGTTTTTAGCTGGGAAGGATGGAGAAGGTGGCGGAGTGATTCAGGTACGCTGAAGCAAGAGTACAGATAGAATTTGGGTTTGATCATTAGGGGAAACTTTGGTATTCTTAGTAGGTATTAGGGATGGGACTATCAGTATTGGATTAATCCGATAATGCTGATAATCGGTGATATCGGATTAATCCGATAAAACCAATAATATCGGTATCAGCATATTGGTTTTTTAACATTGCTGATTTTTCAATCTTTAACATTACAGCCATTTAAAAAATGGCCACAATGTTAAAGATTAAAAAAATAGCAATGTTAAAAAACCGATATGCCGATACTGATAAAACCGATACCGGTAAAACTGGTAACCGGTAATTCCCCGATAGTCCCATCCCTAGTAGGTATGGACTTTGTGGGTCTGGACAGGTTGAATAGAAACAGAGGCACGTGTAGAATTATAAATTTGTAGTGCTGGAAGTCATCTCAAGGGATGTGCAGTTCATCCAACCTCTCATTATGAATGAGCATAAGCTTTTAATTGAAGCACAGCACAGGGGAATGGCTCATTGCAAACTTGCACACAACTTTCATTTAAAAACAAGAGATCAGGTAAAACAAAACCTTTTTCTTCTCATGGAGGCAATGGACATTTTGCCATTTACTTTAATTATAGAAAGAGTGGCTCCTCATTCATTTTGACACATTTCTGCAACAGATACTCCTCCAATTCAAGATCTTGATATATTCTCCTAAACATCATGCTTTATAGGCTAAATGGCAGGAAAGAATGGTCAATGTGAAACACAAAAGGGACATTGCAACAGGCTGCTCGTAAGTAGTTGTGAAGATTAGCTCCCTTGCACATGTAGCCTGTCACCCATCCTGGGAAGAGGGTTGCATCTATGGAGTGATTGATTAGCATAATGGTGCCTCTGAGTCAGTGGAGCTACAAAAGGGGAAATGAGAAGCAGGAGGTTAATGCTTTGGAGTAATTGGGTACCTCCCACCTCTCTTGTTGAACTCCGGGGGAGGAGACTGGAGACCACAGAAGGGGACTTCGAAGATGGAAAATGCTGCATTTTGAAACACTGTATGACATTGGTCCCCAACATGTTGCTTGCAATGCCTTTTCATGTTATTTAGGACAGCTGAGTAAACAAATGCAAAATACTGAGAGGGAGGGATTAAAAGTGTGTGTGAGAGCACTCACGTTTCCAAACTGGCAAGAAAAAGGTTAAAATGTACTTAGGTTTTTGACAAAGGGGAGTGTAACGGTTGGGGGAACTGAGCTCTGAGCTAATGCTGCAGCGTCAAAGTGATTTTTTTTAACCATCTAGACTAGGGTTTCTTAAAAAGATAAGTGCACTAAAGTAGAAATAAAATTTAAAAACAGTTTTTAGTGTCTGCTTTATTTTTATTTTCTGCTTGCTTGCAACCTTAGAAAATAATCTATTTTATTATTTAAGTTTCAAAATAATGTTGTGTCTCACCATAAATCTTGAACTTTGAAAGTGGCTTTGAGGAGAGGACCACTGCATGGAACCCATACGTGCGCTGTTTTGGGGTCTCTGCAGTATATCTGGGTTGCCCACACTCTCAGGCTGTAAGCAGTGTGTTTTCAGACTGAGAGGGGCAGGGAAATGAGAAAGGTCTGACCCTGCAAGCACGTATGACAGAGGGGATCCCATCGCAAAAGTGATACAATTTTTTAAGGCCAAAGAGGGAGTGTAACAGAGCACGGCTTACCCAGGGTAAGTCCCTACTTTTAGGCTTGTAGCTGGCTTCTGCAACACCCAATTACAGGTCGGTGACAGGCAATCAGGAGCTGTCTCTTATAGCACCTGTGCTTTAGGTAGCACCTTCCACCCGCTGGTGCTACTTCTGGTAAAGGGCCAGCCTCTCTGGCATGCTGCATCCTGCCACATGGTGTATAATAGGAAGGTAGGAAGGGGGATTTAGGGTGCTGCTTGCCCATGTTACCTGGTCTGGGAATCTTCCGCTTATCTTTGAACATGGGCACGGGGGTAAAAACGTCATCAGCTGGGTCCTGTGGCATTTTCTCTTATGAATGTGAGGGATCAAAATCCAGTCCTGTCATTCGTAAGAGAAAATGCTGCAGGACCCGACTGATGACGTTTTAACCCCTGTGCCCAGGTTCAGAGATAAGCATAAGGTTCCCAGCCGTGAGATTCCGTGCTGGGAGTTTCGCTGGGCCAGGTAACATGGGCAATCACCCTTTGTCTTAGGTAAATGAAATGTAAGATGTGAAATACCATTGTGAACATCTTAGTAAGGGAAGGTGCACTGGACAATAGTCTAGTGCCGGAGAAAGAATACGTGTACAAATACAAAGTGACTGTTGCACATATTTGTATAGCAATACTGTCTACAGGGTGGCAGAGAATAATGGTTCATATTATCCTTGTTGAACATACATGATGTACATGTAAGAAAAATGCTTAGTGTGTTTGTTGTCTTGGTCCCAAGTATGAGAGAGACTCCAGAGACAAAGTAATTAAGATAGATGGGATGTTTCTGCCACCTGCGGCCAGCTGCCAAACCGCCTCCAGAGGTTCTCTCACATCTCCATTAAATGCAGCCCAGCTGTCAAACATATGCTGTTGCCTGTTTCTAGTTTATTCATGGGTTCTCTGTGTTGGGGGGGCCCTCCTGGATTGCCATGGTCCTTCCACAGCCTGAGGATCTCCACCTGTGATGAGGCTTTGTGGGCCTGTGTTTTATATCAGTGCTTTCTCACGCTCATGTTGTCATTCCAAGTTTATTCATTGACCCCATGTATTGGGGGTTCCTTGTGAGGGTCCGCAAACAAAGGGAGCCCTCCCCCAACACAGCTTGAATTATTCTAGATCCAGCCCTGTCAGTGACTAGTTTTCCTGTTGTCCCTGAGAGAGAACAAATACTAACAAAGCTACTTAAAGATGGACAAGACTCCATGACAGACCTTTTTGCTCGAGACATTTATAGAATAATTGAATAGGAAGGAACCCCCAGGGCTATCTAGCCCAGATCCCCACCACTGAGCAGGATCTGCAGTAGCTACACCATCCCTGAGAGATATCTGTCTAACCTATTTTTAAAGGCTTCCAGTGATAAGGCCTCTACAACCTCCTTTGGCAAATTATTCCATTGCCTGGCTGCCCTGGTAGTTAGAAAATTCTTAACATTTAGCCTAAATATTTTGTCCTTTAACTTTAAACCCATCACCTCTGGTCCCATCCTCAGCGACAATAGAGAACAAGTGGGCACCATTTTGCTTAGACCAGCCTTTATGTTTATATTTGAAAACTCTAGTCATGTTTAGGGCTTTTCACTGATTTAATCTACCCTTTCAAAATGGACTGCAGAGATTCAGTGTGGATTTTTGGCTGCGCCAGGTCTCTGTAGGTCATTTCAACAGCGCCATTGTGTGCATGCACACTTTAAAAATGTGCAAAAATGTATTTAATGCAAATACCCAAAATGGCACTGTGCTGGGTCATATGGTGCATATGCATTGAACAAAATACTTTTTTCAGAGTGGGCAAACGTTTGGGGGCTTTTTAGTTCATGTGCGTAAAATGCACAAACTGGTACTGTGCTGTAAGGGTATTGTACTGTAAGGGGAGCAGGGCTGCTGATCCAGATGGCCAGCAGAATGTGAGGACAAGATTGTGGCTGGTTCCCATTCCGCTGGCTCTGGTTTGGACCATGCAGATCCACCAAAGATGAAATTCACCCGGACGTTCTGTTTCAGCCCCAACTTCATTTCCATCTTAATCTCCGTTTTTGATGCTAAACATTCCTAGTTAATTCAATCTCTCCTCATACATTCCCCCCTCCCGCATCCCCTTTTTCATTCTTGTAAGGTTAGAGTGAGCCTGGATTTTGTTCATACATATTGGAAACAGCCTTCCTCATACGTTTCAGCAGCACCAATTTTGTTCTGACGAAAGCAGGCAATTATGTCTGGTGTTTATCAGCTGGGAATATTGCCCTTTCAAGCCAACAGCCCTTGATTGCCTATAATTTTGGAAGACGTCAATGATTGTTTAGAATTGGGAGGTGAGAGCAAGTTCCGTGCTGCCGCTTGAGATGAGGCAGTTTGTAGTGCTGATCCTCTCATCCTGCTCTTGAAACAATGGCAATTTAAAAAAAAAAAATGAGAGCGAGGTAGGCAAAGACGATGTGAATGTAAAGCTGCCAGTCAAATGCCAAACAATGATTACAGGGCAAGGTAAACCTGGCCTGTGGAAATTGGCTCTTCATTACACACAAACCCCAAAATCAATAACAAGCACTTTCTGGCTGCCTGCAAGGCAACACTTGGAAAAACTCAAAAGATGAAAGAAAATTTCAGCTCTGAGCTAGCCTGACGGGAGTGGTAGCACTTACTAGAATTTCTTCCACCTCTTGAAGCCTACTCTCCATGGCAACCTTTGTTTGCCTGTAATAAAGGAGAAGGTATCATAGCAGTTTACTTAGTGGATACCACAGCTGTTTAAAAAGAGCACACACACACACACACCCCAAAAAAATCTGCTTTCTCACTGGAGCTTGCAATGAGAAACTCAGCAGTCCAGGGTCTCATGTTAGAAAATCCAATGCAAACTTTTCTTTTTTCCTTTGTGTTTTCTCAAGAATCTGATTGCTCTGCTTCATTCAGAAATTTGAATTCTAGAAGGAATGAGAGCATCCAAATGCAAAAACAAAAGCCCATTGCCACAGTAATTTGGCATGGCAATAAAAGGTCCCAGTATTTTGCTCACAGTAAGCTGAAGAGTTTGAGAGGAAGAATTTGTTGTTCAAAACGTATTTTCTTTTAAGGCTTGAGACTTGCAAAGCTCACGTTAATTCATTAATAATCCAATTTAGGCCCAGCCATTACCAGTGCCTTTATTTAAAGTGGACTGCTAGACAGTTAGGGTTAGTAAAAAGAAACAAGCTTAATCACTTAAATTACTCCATTCTCCAAGTTCTGAAGAGGAGTCAGTGCAGGATTGGGTCTTGGGTCCAAGCCATCATAGGTAGAGAAACTGGCACATTGACTGGAGAAAGGACAGACAGGGAGACAGACAAAGCAAGCTGGGTGGACAGACGAGGCAGGATGAACAGATGCCGGTGTGGATTGCAGGGAATGGATCATTCCATTATGACCTGTTGGATACTTCTTCAAAGTGACCCAGGGTAGTCAGTGTCGGAGACAGGATGCTAGGCTCGATGGACCATTTGTCTGATCCACTATGGACCTACTTATGGACTTTTCCACATCTATTTGGGTCTTCCAACTTTTCTTTTACCATTTGGGCACCAGTGGCTTACCTGCTTTACAATTTTTGATCTTTCCATTTGCTCAACATGACCCATCCATCTCTTAGCTATGATACATGATAAATTGTTATGCTTTGTATGACATCTTACTTCCTTATTCTTTACATGATTTTGCCACTTAACACTGCATACTTTTCTTAGGCATTTTGAATTTTATTGGCCAAGTGCGAGGAGGAGATACGGGGCTACATATAGACTACAGGTCTAACAAATATGTAAAGGTAAAGAAAGGCTAAATAAGTATGTAATGTGAAAGCTGAGAACTGGACACTTGCCTCATGCAATGGAGAAAGGCTGAGTCATGACCATGGGCGATTGCGTAATCAGAAAAGGCCTAACACTTCTGCAGACATTAGCAATAGGCCATTGAGTTGCAAATGGATCTCCTCCTGGGGACGTGACTGAAAGCACAGAGTCACTCGGTGGGAAAATCAAACAAAGGACCCTGGGAAAGTATTTAAGGGAGAAGACAAGGCAAAGAGCTTGAGCTTAATCTTCACATCTTATCAGCCAGAGCAAGGCTGCACTAAACAAGCTATGAAATAAGGACTTATCTATCGGAAACCCTAAGACTTGTACCCAGCCAAGTTTTCCACCACTGGCTGTGACATGAACTGAAGTATCCTTGGACTTTGATTAGGGTAAACCTAAGTTAGGAGAATACAAGTACAGATAGGAATGTGTTATTGGTTATGTTATTTTGATTTCTGTGCTCTTGAGTATAATCTTGTCCTGCATGCTTATTCATGATTTTATTCATTAAATTTCTTTTAACTGAACTTAGTATGGTCTGGTACAATTCCTAATCCTAACATTGGCCGGATGCAGTTTGGGTTAATTCTGTGTTTACAAACACAGACAAACCTACAGAGAAAGAATCTGTGCAGTGAAACTCTATAACTAAAAAGGTGACAAGAAGGTTCACCTGTTGCAGGCTGAATCAGTTCTAGAGAGAGAGCTGATCCAGTGAGAGCTGCAAGCCAGGGAAACTGAGACATGACAGCCTAGAGTGGGGTAGTGAGACCCCAATCCCATGACACCAAATAGTCTCCTATATTCTGTTTTCAATCACTATGTTTCCAATCTGATTTTGTTAGCTAAACTGATCTTCTCACTGTGCCGTACCTTACTCATTGATGGAAATGCCCTTCTTGCTTTCCTAGTTCTTTAATCTAGTTTAGGCTTTAGTTGTCCAGTACAAGATATTTCACTGCCAAGATAGGTAAAAATCATGCTTCCAACATTCTGACTGCTCTGGGAAGGGAGGGGAACAAGAAGTGAGGGATTACATCACCCTGAAACCACATGACCACAGTGCTCCCGCTGCCCTGTCATGTGATGCCAAGCTCAACATTGGTAGCAGTCACCTCTCTGCCACTTCTGGTCACTGCTTTTTAGCACCCCTAGCAACAGTTCAGGTTGCAGCTATATACTGAAGCATATACATACTCACTGGGTGCTAAAAGACATTACACTAGCTGCATGTTCTAATTCTAACAGGGTGTCTTTAGACATAATGCTCAGGGCTGGTCTTACCGCGGGGTGGCTATGGGGCGGTCACCCAGGGCCCCACCCCTTGGGGAGCCTCGCGATGGCCCTGTGATCAGGCTGGTTTTTTAAAAAAAATTCATGGGGGGGGGGGGGACTGCGGCCCTGCCCGCACTACTAGCTATGTTGGGCAGTCAGGCAGGCAGCATGCATGCTCGTTGCGCGGGGCCCTGCTGCTGCAGCCACTTAACCCACACCCACCACGCTGCTCCAGAGTCCTCCCTGTCCCTCCCGCAGCAGGGCCCCACCCCCACATGGTTTTTACAAGCCATTCCTTGCCCGCCGGCCTGGCTCCACCTCCTTGCACCCTCATGTCCTCACTCCCCTCACAGGAAGTTGCTTTATGCAACTTCCTGGCACATGAATACTTTGCGGCTGGGGGACACGGGCGGTTGCATTGGTGGCGCCGGCCCGCAGAGCAGAGTCAGGCTGCGAACGAGGATCCGGGCCCGGACGGAGCAGCAGCGGCTGGTGACAGCGGCCAGTGGGGGATCTGGATGTGGGATGGAACCCCGGACCCAGAGGAGGCAGTGCAGCATGTGGGCAGTGGGTAGGTAAACCAGGCTGATCTGACCAAAACAGTGTGTGTTTGTATGTTAGTTTAAATGAGTGTGTGTGAGTTTGAATGGGTGCGTCTGTGTGTGTTAAGGATGGGCGAACACGGTTCGGAAGTTCGGCCCGAACTCGGCCTGTTTAGACAACCAAACCTGAACCCGAACGTGAACATACCAAACAAACCGAACACCGAACGGCAAAATGGCCAAACAGTTCGGTCAGTTCGGATCGCGTTCGGGTGAGTTTGGGTGGCAAAAAAAGGTTTACTGGAAGGTCAAACATGACAGGGAGGTGTAGTCAGTCACTGAGGACGGAGCAGACTTCCAGGCACCAGGGGTGGAGAGGCTTGCAAGAAATGAAACTAATTATCTGCCTCCCCCCTTCCCAACACCTTCTGAACTAGTCACTGTTCCTGAACAGCAGGCGTTGAGTAGGATTTTTAGATTGCTTTAAGTTTCATTTCAGTTTTGTAATGAAATGAAACTTAAACCTTAAACTGAAACCTTGTGTTATGCATTTCACT
>QEPC01000715.1:4512796-4542141 GCA_003113815.1 Sphenodon punctatus
TTGTAGGGTAAGATGCTTATTTAGGAACTCAACCAGTATAGATCAGGAATGCATTATATTTACCTTTGATTTCTAGTAACCACTCTGTATCAACAATCTTGCTTATGTAATCAATAAACTAACTTCTTATCTTTATGAAGAAGTGTCTGTGTCTAACATTGGAACACAAGTGAGTAACAAAAGTTCTCAAGCTCTTGCGAACCCAGAGAGTAAAGAGTCTGTAAACAGGAAGGATCGGGCCCTTGAGTGACAAAGGGGTTGTCCCTGAGGCAGGCTTGAATCAGCCAGAGAGAGAAAACTGATCCAAGTGGGCTGTACGCGAGGGAAACTGAGTCACTCAAACCCGGTAAAGTGGGGGTGCGGACCTCCAACCTGTGACAGTTGGCGCCCAATGGAAGGGTCAAGCTCAGCTTGTGGACCAATGTGTAGAAAGTAGAGGAGCACTGCCAGGTGACTGGAATCCTCTGAGGGGAGTAAATCCCATACCTGCAGAGACTCAGAATCCCAGGAGTCTGGAACTCAGCTCTGAGAAAGAAAACAAGCAAATCTTGGAACAGAGTGGCAGTTTGTTATTTTACTCTTGATTTCGGGGATAGGGACAGAAAAAGGAAAACACACGAGAATGGCCCCTACAATCAAAGGACTAAAGAACATGAAAAAAGAACAACTTATGGAGGAATGCAACAAAAGGGGGATAAACCCATCTGAACTTACTACAGACCAGATGAGACAGACCCTCCAGGAACATATGAAGCGGCACCAGGGAGAGGAGGCAGTCGCCTCACATGACAGGGCGGAGAGCGATTCCTCCAGAGATGAGGATGGCATGCAGACTATCAGCAGAGAATTCCTGGAGTTTAAAAAACTTCAGTGGGAACAGAAAAGAGAAAGGCAAAAGATAGAAACCGAACGCCTGAAACTGCAAGTGGAGGAAAAAGAGAGAGAGAGGAAACATCAACTGGAGCTCCTAAAACTGCAGACAGAGGCAGGAATCCAACCCACACTACCCTTTGGAAACAACGCAGGAGGCAGAATTCGGGACTACGCCCCATTGATTCCAGTGTACGATGACGGGAATCAATCCATAGATGATTACTTCACAACCGTGCATCATGTGTTTCATCAAGGCAGATCCCGAACGAGATGTGGCTCAAATTAGCGAAAGAAGTCTACAACACAAAAATGGAGGAGAATCCAGTGCTGACTTTTGATGCTTTCAAAAAGGCAGTTCTTGAGGCTTACAGGATTACTCCAGAAACTTTTCACCAAAAATTATGCAGCTTTAAGAAGGCAGAGGGTATGTCATATTCAGATGTTTGTAATATGTTGAAACAATGCATGTGGGAATGCCACTAAGGAACAAATTATTAACTCTGTATTGCTTGAACAGTTCTATACCTTGTGTAGCCTGAATTTAAAAGCACACCTGCTGAATAAGGAGATCACAAATCCAAAAGAGGCAGGGACAAGGGCTGATGCATTCACCAAAAATGCTATCTTAGCGTATGGGGAAAAGAAACCAAATAATGGGGGGAAATCCAAACAAGGGTTTTACCATAAGCAGAATGGGTACAAAAATCCACAATCTGAACAAGGAAACTTGACCCAGAACAAACCAAACGAGAATGGGGGTGGGGGGAGACAAGGATCACCCAGACTCCAAAGAACACACACCTCCCAATCCTCTGCTAATGATTCAAGATAGTGCTATAACTGTAAGCAAACAGGGCATATGGTACGAGACTGCCCCCCAAAAAGGGAGTTTCATGGCCCTAAAAGGGAGGCTAATGAGATTATTGGGACTGTCAGTGCGAATTTTGTGTCTGTACTTCAATCCGTCCCCAGAAGTGTTGATGATTGCTATATTATTCCTAACCCACCCACAGGAGATCAGTTGCTACAAAAACCTGCTAAGGTTAACGGGGTAAACTGTGTGGGGATATTAGACAATGGGGCACACATGGTTATGGTACGGGAGGACTTGATACCAAAACATAAAATAAACACTCATAGAAAGGTTGTGGTATCCCTGGCAACAGGAATCAAGGATATTTTGCCCACAGCAATTGTAGATTTAGAATGGGACAGCTCAAAGGGACCCATCCAGGTTGCTGTACTCCCCAGAGAGGCACAAAATGAAATGTTGGTAGGGAATGCTATAAACAAATGGATGCTGGGATGGAGGGTGGAAAAAGCCCAATCCCAGGAACACGGGGAGCCGGAGAGCAACCCAGGAAGGGAGGGTGAGGGGCAACAAGATTCAGAGAACCCTAAACAAGTTGCACCTCTACCCCTGGAACATGGGGAGACAGAGAGCAACCCTAGTGGAGGGTAAGGGTTACAGGAAGGCTCTAGCAGCCTTACAGATCCTGCACCCCAACCTGTGACCTCCACTCAGGGGCAGGAAAACCCCAAAGAGGAGTCCCCAAACCAGCCAGAAGGTAGGGGAGGACAAGACCCAGGGAGTAAACTGCAAATCCCTGTCTCACATGGGGAACTGAAGGGAGTGAAGCCAATGGGTCAACCTGATTCTGAAGCCCAGGATTTGGTACCCCACCTTACACAGGAGGGACCAAATCCTACAGAATCAAACCGAGTAACCACCGCGGGGGGAGAGTTAGAGGCTGCAGACACCCCTACTCAAACCAGGGGGTTGCAGGATGGCCTGGAGGTTTGTTGTCCTACCTTAAGAGAAGGTGGGAAGCGGCTAACTGAACCCAAGGGGTCACAGACAAGCCGGGAGGTGAAGGATTCTACCTTAAGAAGAAGCAGGGATGTGCAGGAAACCTTTCCCAGGATGGAGGGGGGAACAATGGGTGTCTTTTCCCCAGGGATAGAAATGCACCACCCTGTAGTCCTAAAGGGGCAGGAGCATCAGTCTAAGAGTGAACTGTGCGCCTCCACCTTACCTAAGAAGGAGCAGGGAAACCCTGCTGAAATAGAAACTGGAGGGGAGGAAACGGTTAAGAGTGTCCAGGGTCAAGCCACTGCACTTGATAAACTGAATCCTCGAGAGTCTTGTGTGAGGAGGTCTAAGGGGACACTTGGGGGTTCTCACACCCACGTCACAAAGTCAGACTCCCAGGAAGGAGAAATATATGGTTATATGGACCCAGGGGATCCTGGAGGTACAAACAGAACTTGGGGGCAGGGCACAAAAGAGGCTGATGACAATAGCCCCTTCACAAAAGCAGTTTTTGGCTGGGTGATTGATTTGAATGCAAGGACATCCACACACAGCACCACAGCCATGGGAGAAATGCGAATGCCAAACAACAACAGTCTTCCCACTGGGAATTACAGCATTGCTCCTGATGAAAAGTGTTTTCAAATGCAGAGTTACACAGACAACACAAGGGGGTTGCTCAGTAGTGTTAATGGTACCACACTTACTCCACACTCCCTCTTTTGTTTCCTAATAATACTTCTGATCTACAGTCTGTAAATCAGGTAAATCAGACAAAGAAGTTTTTTGTAAAAAAATTTATTTATTTATTTATTTATTAGGCCTTAAGCTTTCGCTATAGCCTTAGTAGCAAAATCGAGCAGATAAAATAGAAAATACAAAATTACAAAGGAAGAAATATCAAAAATTTCCAATACAATTTGCAAGGAAGGAAATATCAAAAATGTTCAGTACAATCCAAAATCAGGAAAAAAGAACAGACACAATGAATGCTACTAAAAATTAAAGGGTAAACCCTCTGGATAAATCAGCAAATTGTTTCATCCAAAACTCGCGTAATGGGTAGAGCAAGCAACAAGTACAGTCAAGGTACTTCCTTGGTTAAGACTATCTACAGTGTGATTATACCAGGTCAAAGACTGAATTAATTTAAACTAATAAATTCGCCCAAGGCACGAAGAAGTTATGACATGGGGATATACAGCCAATATGAATCAGGTTGCCAGATAATCTGGAAACATGGCCAAAGTTTGTAACTGGGGAACAAAGGTTGTTAACATGGCGTTCCCACCCATTTGTCACAGTCTTATGCAAACACATACTGATGTTCCTTGAAGGGTATATGCCACGGGAACCCCACATGCAACACGGGGCAGAAGGACGTAGACACCTCAGGGTATACCCCTACAAGAGAGTGAACCTAGAAACACTGACTCCTGAGGATCACTCCACTTCGACATGGAGGAAAACACGTGAACATGATAGCCCCACAGGGCTGACAGAGGGTTTGGAAAACCAAAGTTCTAACTTAAATACAATTCAAACACATGGAAAGGAGGTAGGGGGGTTGCATATCCCTACACACACCGGTAGGACACACCAGTCTATGCATGTTACGGGACTCTGTCATGCCCACTACACATGCAATCTTACGGGGGGGCCAACTGTCACGGGTTGGAGGTCCGCACCCCCACTTTACTGGACTTGAGTGACTCAGTTTCCCTCGCATACAGCCCACTTGGATCAGTTTTCTCTCTCTGGCTGATTCAAGTCTGCCGCAGGGACAACTCCTTTGTCACTCAAGGGCCCGATCCTTCCCGTTTACAGACTCTTTACTCTCTGGGTTCGCAAGAGCTTGAGAACTTTTGTTACTCACTTGTGTTCCAATGTTAGACACAGACACTTCTTCATAAAGATAAGAAGTTAGTTTATTGATTACATAAGAAAGATTGTTGATACAGAGTGGTTACTAGAAATCAAAGGTAATATAATGCATTCCTGATCTATACTGGTTGAGTTCCTAAATAAGCATCTTACCCTACAAAGGTCCATAAGTTCTTCTCAGTCCTTGATGTAAGCGACTGGGTCTTCAGTCTTAGGGTTGCTAGAAAGCAAAGTCCCCTCTCTCAGTTCATGGTTCAGCTCAGCCTCCCTGGCTGCAAGATGGTGAGTGAGTTCCTGATAGTCACTGTCCCCTCTGGGGTACAACTCCTTATATCCCCAGGAGGAAACTCCTTGTATCTTTTCGAGGCTTCTAGAATTCCTTTTGTTCTCTTTATCAGCTTTTCTGTGTCTCTTGCACGTAGGCAATGGCTGCCTGCTTTAGCATATTAAATGTCTCTGGCCATCCGTCTGGGGCGAATCAACAAACTGTCTTTCCATTTCCTGGAGCTTGGTCACGTGTCACAGTCCTGATTTGGGTTTTACAGTTCTCAGCTGTAACATTACATACATGTTACATGTTTTGCTTTACATATTTACTAGGCTTGGAGTCTACATGCAGTATCACACATGTGTGACCCTATGTTCCTCCATGACATGTAGCCCTCCCCCTTCCTCCCCAGAGTAAATTCTGCCAGTGTCCCTGCATGCATTTGCAAGTATATCTATATCTAACTATATCTATATATACATATATCCCTCCCCCCTTCCTATATTATATAGCTTGCGCCTGCAGGACACAACCACCGGTTTTCATTTCCGGATCATTCATCTGTGGAACTCCTAAATCTGTCTACATCAATCACCTTTCTCATTTGCAACGAAACTGAGGCAACAATGGAATGGAAAGAGCAGTCCTTTTTTTCTTCTTTTTTTGCACAATATTAGAAAGGTGATTTTTTTTCTGAGCTAGGTATTATTCTTTTTTTACTGGATATCCTTTAGATAACCGTGGAATCATAGAGCTGGGAGGGACCACAAGCATCATCGAGTCCAGCCCTCTGCTTGCTGTTGGATCTGTCTTCCCTATCTTATCCCAGACATATGTTCGTTCATCCATCCTCTTCTGTAAAACCTCCAATGATGGAGAAGCCACAGCTCCTCTAGGTAGCCTGCTTCATTGTCTGTCTGTCCTTTCAGATGGGGATTTACCCCTGAGATTCAAACTAAATTGCCCTTTCTGCAGCTTGTACCCATTGCCTCTTGTCCTGCCTTCCAAAGCATAGGAACATGTTAGGACTTTCAAATATTTGTAGACGTATCATACCCCCACTTACTCATCTTTTCTTCAAACTAACTCATCTTTTCTCCAAACTAAACATACCCATTTTTCAATCTCTCTGCGTATCATGTGTGTTCCAAACCTTTTATTAACCTTGTTGCTCTCCACTAGGTCTTCTCCAGCTTCTCTATGTCCTTCTTAAAACAGGGTGCTTAAAACTGAGTACAGGGCTCCAGCTGGCTCTTACTCAGTGACAGAATGTCTTCCCAAGTCTTGCATACAATGCTTCTTTTGATGCAGCCTAAGATAGCAATAGCCTTCTTAGCAACAGCATCATATTGCTGACTTATGTTCAATCTGTGCTGCACAACTACCCCAACATCGTTCTTTGGTGTTCACCAAAGCATTTACCAAATTTTGGAAAAGTAAATAGATTGAATCCTGTCTGCATTGTTAATATTTTCTCTTCTGGTCAAGGAAGAGTTTAAGTATACTCTTAAGCCAACATTAACCATACACTACTTGTGGACCCACAAACAGAAGAAGACTTTAGGGGGCTATGTGCTTTAGGGAGCACTTAGGGTGACTCCACACATGACATAGCCTTGGATTTTTCCCAGGTATTCACATTTATTTTCACATGTACACACAAACGCAGAAATGGCTATGGGAGAAATTTGGGTCTGCAGTTCGAGAAAAGTGTGGAGTCTGGATCAACGTATAGGGCATTACCAGACATAACACTAGCTACTCATGTTCAGCTGTAAACACACATTTAGTTATGTCTGCATCTGCTAACATGCCCCTTGCTATGGATTTTGTACATTTTGAAATTGGAAAAACCTTGGTTGCGGAAAACATAGCTGCCTCTTTCAAGGACTAGATTCAAAGTAGCTCTTCCTCTTGCTGGTTCCAGGACCAGCTGCTCCAAGAAGCAGTCATATGTGGCATCTAGAAACTTTACCTTCACTTCACTCTCGGAGGAGACATTCACCCAGTCAATATTACGATAATTAAAATCACCCATTATTATTATTATGGTTCTGATTTTAGTAGCCTGTCTAATCTTCACTAGCATTCAGTTTCATAGTCAGTCTCAATGTCCTGGTCAGGGGGGCAGTAGTATAGCCCCACTGCTGTACACTTCCCCGTTACACATGGAATTTCTATCCATAGAGATTCCCGAGTACAGTTCGCTTCCTCTCAAATTTTAATTCTACTTGTCTCAATGTTGTCTTTAACATATAGAGCCACCCCACCACCAGCTCGATCTATTCTGTCATTTTGATATATTTTGTACCCTGGTATTACAGTGTCCCATTGGTTATCCTCATTCTACCAGGACTCTGAGATGCCTATTATGTCTAGATCGTCATTTAGTGCCATACACTCCAATTCTCCCATCTAACTCTTTTAGACTTCTAGCATTTGCATATAGACACTTAAATGTATTCTTTTCATTCTTATTCTTAGTCTGTTCGTTATATGTTATTGTTTCAGGTATTTTGGAATAATTTATTATTATTATTATTATTATTATTAACAAACATTTATATAGCGCCAGCAGTGTACCTGGCACTTTACAAAGTAATAAAATAGACACGGTCCCTGCCCCTAGGGCTTACAATCTGAGAGACAGGAGCTGGGGGAGAGACTTAGGAAGGGGAACAGAGGGAGAGACAAGGGGTCTAACATTCATGAAGATGCGAGGTCTCAAGTGCACGTACTTGGCTTGGTTACGATGAGAATGACAGCAGGCAGGTCCATGTTGCAAGGATAAGGGTAAACCGATCGTAGGTATAGGAATAGTGGCTCAGCAGGATAAAGAGTCAGACAGAGCAGAGCGAAAGAGGTGAGTTTTAAGGAGAGATTTGAAGGTATGAAGGGAGGGGGCAAGGCGGATGTGGACAGGGAGGGAGTTCCAGGCATGGGGGGCAGCAAGTGAGAAGGGACGAAGGCGCTTAGGGGAGCAGGGAAGGCGTGGAAGGGTGAGAGAAGGGACAGAGGAGGAGCGAAGTGCACGGGCTGGAGTATGGAGGGCGATAAGTGCAGAGAGGTAGGGGGGAGCAAGGTTGTGAAGAGCTTTATAGGTGAAGACTAGGAGCTTGTGCAGGATTCGTTCAGGAAGGGGAAGCCAGTGAAGCGAAGAGAGGAGGGGCTGCACATGGTCGAAGCGACTGGCGAGGTAGATGACCCTGGCAGCAGAGTTTTGGACAGAGATGAGGGGAGAAAGGTGAGACCGGGGAAGGCCAGTGAGAAGGAGGTTACAGTAATCGAGGCGAGAGATGACCAGAGCATGAACAAGAGTTTTGGCAGACGAGACAGAGAGAAAAGGGCGAATCTTAGCAATGTTATGGAGGGAGAAGCGACAGGATTTAGCAACAGAGTCAATGTAGGGTTTAAAAGAAAGGGGTGAGTCAAAGATGAAGCCTAGGCTACGGGCTTGGGGGACAGGCAGGATGGTGACTCCATCAATAGTTATTGACAGTGAGGAAGGAGAGGAAGGATGAGGGGGGAAGATAAGGAGTTCAGTTTTAGCCAT
Organism: Sphenodon punctatus; assembly: GCA_003113815.1. Classification (NCBI taxonomy): domain Eukaryota; kingdom Metazoa; phylum Chordata; class Lepidosauria; order Sphenodontia; family Sphenodontidae; genus Sphenodon; species Sphenodon punctatus. Next base: position 4,521,188 of record QEPC01000715.1, read on the forward strand.
GTTGAGTTTGAGTTGACGTTGAGACATCCAGGTAGAGATGTCAGAGAGACAGTTGATGAGACGTGCTTGAACAGAGGGAGAGAGAGAAGGAGTAGAGAGATAGAGTTTATATTTGTCTGTTTATATTTGTCTGTTCTGCATTGATTTCCACCTAGGCTTCCTCAGCTTCTTCCCCATCCTCTATATTAGGATACTCTAATTTCCCTGAAATAACAGCATACTTTGGAGATGCCTTGGTCTGAAACACGTGCTCCTCCGCGCCTGCTGGCTTTCCCCCCGGATTTTAGTAGAAAACGACTCTATCGTTCCAGGGTACACACATCCAGTAATACAATAGCAAGGGTACACAAACTGAGTCACAGAGAACTACAGTACCAGAGAGTGGGCAAAAACACCTGTAGCAATAAAAACCCAAACAGATGCTCTGCCGGCTTCATGTGGTTCCCAGCCCTCCTTTTATAAGCAGGCTGGGACTAATCAGGAAGCGGATGGGCATGGCTCCAAATAACGGGGCTGATCCCAAACCCTGCAGATCACCTGCACGCACGATTCCCGCACGGCACAATGTTCCTGCAACAGGGATCCATGCGGCTTGCGCGTGGCTGCACACGGGGTCCGTAGGGTTTAGGATCGGCCCCAATGTGAGGGAGAGGGGAGAAGGAGAGATCACTGGGGAAATGCCAAGCAGGGGCACAGGGGAAAAACCACCGCCACTCAGCCCCAGGGCCTTTCCATCCCCCAAACTCTATGATTTGATATCGAGGTATTTCGTTTGCGGTTTTAAAAGAATGCACGAGCTGCTATAACATGCGAGATGTCGCGTCTAAACCTCACCTGCGGGATTTTTACACGTGGCGTGATTTTGCGCCGCCTGTGCGCCGCCTGTATCTAAAAGTGGCCTATGAGTCCACAGGTGTTGCTATCCACTCCCTTGTCTTTGGGTGGAGAATGTGTGAAATCACCTGTGACAGGGTGTACTGTGTGCCTGGTGGCCACGCTGGGGAATAAGCAGCCCTGCCACAGTTACAAAGCCCCATATCCAGAACTCAGGGCTGTGGCGTTGCTTTGGCCTCCAAACCACCCCTTTAGCCAAGCCTTCACCAAGTTTGCACAATTCATGATTGTAAGACAGACAGAATTCCACAGCCCACCTGGGTCCAGTCCAGTGCTCTGTCCTTCTGTCCTCAGGAGCAACGCCTTCCTAGTGTCTGGCTCTGCGAGTCTATTCTGTCTCTGCAGTGCAATCCCTCCCTCCCCCTCTCCCTGCTCTGAATCTCTAGCCGGCACTTTCACAGGTACAGCCTTAATCAGTCTCTGCCTAGGTGTGCCTCAGTCCCCATTAGGCTTCCCCTCAGCCCCAGGGAGCACTCCTGTAGCTTAGCGGGCAACAGCCAGGGCCTCCTTAGTGGTTCCCTGTAGCCCTACTACATCACCTGGCCTTAGCCTATGAAAGGACTGATTTCTTGTTTCAAATTCTAGAATGACACTAAATCCTGTTGGACGTTCGGTCACACCTGTATTAGTCCTAAATCCCTTCCCTCCTGTATGCAGTTTTTCTCCCATGCATGCTGTACACTGATTTTGCGCAGGACCCTTTGTTGACTAAAACCAGCCCTGTTTATAGCAGCCTCCTTTTTCTTTCCCAGTTAGTTATGAATACTAAATCATAACTGTGCTGCAAAGGGGAATCTGTTGTTGCTGCCTGCTGCTGGTGTGGATTCAACCTCTGGGGATACCTGAAAGTTGTGATTTCATTCTCTCAGATTGTTATTAAACTGGCCAAAATGGAGGCAAATGGACCCCAGTTCTCACATCTCACCATTCTCTGGGTAAAGCTCACATTTTTGAGCATTGGGCACCTGCTTGGTCCTTGGGTAGCCTGTCGGCTGCTAGATGAAATGTCTGAAAATGTTGGTATTACCCATAGGTGGTACTATGTTAGTAATCATTACAGTTCTAACCAGGACCCATTCTGACCTAGTTATGCCCCAACAGACGTGTTCTCTCTCTCTCTCTTTCTCTCTCTCAATCCGACCCCCTCTATTTCCACCAAGGCATATTGTTAACATGCAAATATTATTTTCACAGTAATATTGTCTTAGGCAATGAACAGTACTTCTCCCTGTGGATCCTTAACAGGCTCTCTCTTCTTTACTACAGGGCACTGCCAGCGAGGCTACATTGGTTGCATTGCTTGCTGCTAGAACAAATGCAATCAAACGAGTCCACACAGCAAACCCAGAACTGACACAGGGGGACATCCTAAGCAGGCTAGTTGCCTATTCATCTGATCAAGTGAGTGCCTTCCTCCGGCTGAGTCTGGCCTTGGGAACTGTGTGGAAAAAGCACGGAGTAACCCTTCTGTACAGGCTAAAATGCTGCCACTGTTATTCAGACTGGCTACAGTCCTGACACCACTTCTTTCCAAAAGGAGATCAGTATTGTATGTCAAGACACCCTTAAATTGCAGCCATCCTTAACTAGTGGCTGTTGGCCATTGTGGCATTGCTAGCAAATGCCGTTTGCTGGTTTTAATTTTTCATATAATTGGATCCCACTTCTCCTAATGGTAAGAAGTTTCAGAGAAGCTTTTCCTAGGTTGGTTTCCTTTTGAGAAGAAGGATAGACTGTAGTCTTATGGTGTGTATAAAAATCTGTTTACTTGCAGGTTGTGGAGGAGTGGGTGGGAAGCAGCCAAAAGCACCTGCAATGGTCCTGTAAACAGATAATGCTGCATTCCCCAATGTCTAGCAGTACAGGGATGGATTCTCCTTAAAGGACTGTCTCTGAGGCTTTTTTTTTTTTACAAGGACACTAAATTTCATTCTTTTGGTTTTGTCATCCTTATGTTTCTAAAAATGCAAATGCTACCAGACCAGAGGAGGCCAGTGAATGTCACTTCTTCTAACAGTTGACATTTTATTATCAAAATGCCAGTACGATAGAAGTGTTTCTTACACTTGATATTTATATTTATAACCAATCCCCTGTTTATATGCCATCAAATGACCAGATTTCAGAGTGAGCCAGACTTCACTTTTAATGCCTATTAAGGTGCAATGTAATTAGAATGCATATTTTTCCTCTGTTGAGCAGAGGTGCTATTAGGGCTGATGGAAGAAGTGAAGGGAGATCATCCTAATAGTAATTTTTTTAAAAGCTTTGAAGTAATTATTACTATTATTTTTATTTTTGAGTCCTCAGAAACACACAGTTCTGGATCTAAAGTATTAAGAAGAACCCTATTGTGTGTTCTTTTTGGTTGTAAATGACTAATATGAAACAAAAGCTGACAAACTCTCTGCGCCCACTGAAGGTCAGGAGGATTTTTCTGTCTGTAGAAGGATTTGCCTTAAGACATTAATGACCTTCTCAAGGCAGAGCGTGGTGAGCTTTACCTTCTGCATTAAGCACAGACCTGGATGACCCACTGTTTAGTAATCCAAACAGAGAGAAAACCCAGACCTTCATCCGAGATAGAGAGACAGAGAGAGAGACTGACTCAGACTTTACAGGGGGATCAGGTTGTGACAATGGGAATGACAAAAGAATGGAAATCCATTGAATTCCATGTGAGAATGGAATGCCTAAAAACAAAGTTCCTTTGCATACCTGTGGTAGGGTGCTGCCTCCTGAAGGGTATGTGGTTAAACAGAGTCTGAAGGAGGGAGTTTTAAAATAGGGTTAGAGGTTCTCTCATGGTGTCTGGTGGAAAACCAGAGGATAAATGCAACTAGTAGGATAAACATAACTACTCATGTATGTTTGCAAATCTAGATGAAGCTAACGAACAAGTTAGCTCTTAAAGAGATTCCATAATAAAAAAAACTTGGTTTACAAGAAGAGTTAAGGCTCTTGCAAATTCAATCATGCACTGAAAACTTAAAAGCATGGAAATTGCAAGTTAAGGCTCCCACCTTAACTTCCATGCCATTTTAACAGTAAAGACATTGTACAGTCTCACATATTGTGCTCACTTACAACTTAGGCTCCATGCATGCACACTTTGCCTTTGTCTTTCAGCCCCAATCCTCTTCCTCTTTGCAGGTTGGGGGCAACACTGAAGCTGGGGACAGGAGTGTGAGAGCTGGCCCCTCACCCCCTCCTTTCCCTCTATCCTTTCATTTCAGTTGGGGAGAATGGGACAGCTGACTAATGGCTCACAACTGTCTCTCTAACCCACTAGTCTCCACTGCCCTCCCAGAGCACAGTGAAGCTGGGTAGAGTCATATACAAATGTTTAATTAAAACTAAATTGGGTATGCATTGAAATCAACAAAATGGAATGGAGGCAACAGCAAATTTCTAAATAAATACTATTGTCATTCCAACATCCAGTTAAGTGATTTTGAAATTATACAACACAGTTGCATCTTTTGAAGTATGTATGGGGAAGGCAAGAGGGTGTGAAATGATGAGGAAGGCACCAGATGCAGTAAGTGGAATGGTTGGAATGATAGGGAAAAAATACAGAGTGTGCAAGATTAAGTAAGTGGGTGGAATGACAGGAGGAATTAGAAATAGTTACAATAATGAGTGAAGTAACTGATTCAGAAAACTGATGGGATATCTGAGGAAGCAGTCCTATTGGGAGGTAGGTAGAATGTTTATTGTTAGCCGTAGGCCATAACAAAACATAAAACATAACACATGACATAAACAAAATAAAATAAAATACTAAAATAAGCTATAAACTACAGACTAAGAATAGTTTCTCTATACTGCTTAAAAAAGATTACATTTGCACAAAATGCTGCCGCTGCAAAGGAACGAGGGGAATCACAACCATCTAACAAACAATACATTTTAAGGTCATCACACAGTCCATTACCCATGCTATCAAGCACTCCTATTGTTTTATCCACTTACCATAGCTGACACCCTATCCTTTGACTCCCAATAGCCTCCCTCCCTGTTGTTCCACTTCCCCTCCTGTTTTTTTTCATTCTACACACACAAACACACACTTACTTCTGTTCCATATGACACATACAAACAAACAAACATTGTATTTTCCAGGACGTTTGAGTTCTCTGTGAGGGAAGTGGGGGCTACACGGTAAGAGGGGCGACTTGAACCCAGGATTCCTGGGTTGTCTGTTGCAAGGTTGAGAGCAGTGAAGAGGAGAAGAGGCTCAGAACCAGGACTATTGAGTTGCCTGTGAAGGGAGTGCAGCCCACTGGATTATTTTATTTATTTAATTAATTAATTAATAAATAGAGTGGTGTGGAGAGGCTGGAAGCCAGGAGTCCTGAGTTCTCTCTTATAGGGTTGGGACCAAGTAGATTAGAGGGGGAGGGGGTGGGAGCCAGGACTCATAAGTTCTCTCTTTCTTGAAGAGGAAATGGAGGGGGTGAGGGACCAGCTCATGCCCTCCTGTCCCCAGCTTCAGTGTTGCCCCCAACCTGCAAAGAGGAAGAGGACTGGAGCTGAAAGACGAAGGCAAAGTCTGCATGCATGGAGCTTAAGTTGTAATTGAGCACAATATGTGAGACTGTACGTCTTTACTGCTAACTTGGCACGGAACTTAAGGTGGGAGCCTTAACTTGCAATTTCCATGCTCTTTAGTGCATGATTGAATTTGCAAGAGCCTTAACTCTTGTAAACCAGAAGTTTTTTGATTGTGGAATATCCAAGTTTTTTGTTAAATACAATGCAATGGAGAAATTTTGTCCTGCTAGTGCATTAGAATGCTGAGCAGCCTAACCACTATGGGAGCAGGGCTTAGGGGTGGTTAAGGTGGAAAAGCTGCTCCCTTCAGTTTAGAAGGTTGTTACTTTCTTCAAATAGCAAGCAAGGTGAAGCTGGATTTTTACTGTTAGCTCCCTGCTTTACTAAGAATACAACAACTTTGGTTCGGTTTAAGCATTGTAAACATCGAAAAACTGCTCTATATGATCTCTCTAGCTCATGGCTTGTATAGGAGTCTTCCACTGTACTCCTCACTGTCAGAGCTCTTTTCAGAGCTGTGCAACACTGTCCAGTCTGCTTTCTATAAGGCCCACTGTACAGGCCCCCCTGACTCGTTCACTCCTTGTACAGGACTCCTTGAGTCTGCTGTGCCCATGTACAGGACTCTCCACCTGGCATAATGCTGCCCATCCTGCAGCTCTCCCCCTGTATAAAGCTACCTCACTCAGTTCTCCTCTGTCCAGGACTCTCCTTCAGCACAATTATGGTCATTATTCTGCAGCAATCTGTCTCTACAAAACTCCCCCAGTTTACTCCCCCTTGGACAGGGCTACCTTTCTTGCACGATGCTGCCCACTCTGCAGACCTCCCCCTGTACTGGGCTCCAGATCAGCTCTAAACATGGCTGACCAGTCACTCACACTGCCTCCTGGATGGTGCAGTTCCCTCTCTTTCCCCAGCACTGATAGGCAATAGCAAGCAGTACCTGCTGGGAATTGTAGTCCCCAGTATTCAAGACTGTTTGCTTTTAAACAGTCTCTGCATTACAAATAGAATGTTCGCAAGCACTTCACACTCAGGATGGTCTCCATTTGAATTGACATTGAAAATTCAAGATGTCATAACTTAAAAACTACTGACCGGATTTACAAAAAGTAAACCAGAAGGCACCACCTAGCATTCTCCTTGAATTTTCTAAAAGGCTTGCACCTCCTCCCAACCAACACAAAATTCCTCTACCCTGCCAAGATCAAGATGGTCTGACGTTTGAAAAAACAGGCTTCAAAGTGCGGTTTCCAGACTGTAATGTCTCAGCTGTTATCCAAGCAATTTGGCTGAAATATGGACAGCATAGACTGCTTACTCCAGCGATCCTTGTCCACAAATGTCAGGATCCCACCTTTAATCATGCCAATTCTATAATGAATAGAATGTTGGAACTTTATAATGGAGGATGCAACACACCTTAACTATTACAGCACTCCCGTGCTCTAATAATATCATCCTCACAGTGTGCTCTCACATTATTTCCAAGTGTACAGCAGTTCCTGAAAACATTGGAGCAATTTCCACTTTTTATTTCTCACATGTATTCAATGTAAGTGGTGACCGCAACATTTTTGGTATCTTCCCAGCCAATAGAGACCAGAACTTCTGTGGATGAACCGTACAGTGTTGGATGATCAGCGGCAAAATACTCTGAACAGTTGATGCGTGGTATCTGGAGCATCTATCTTCCCACTGAAGTCAGCCCCAAACAGCCCCAGTCTGATTCCTGGTCTCTCTTTAGCTGAGTTTAGGATAGATACTCCTGTGTTCAGAATAGAGGTGTTTCTGATGCCATGGGGGTCAATTGTTCTCAGTGGCCAGAATGTCTGATCTACAGCTAAAACAAGTACCTAAAAAACTGGCAAACCCATCAAATAAACCCAATTCAAACCAGAAGTGGCTGTTTGTGTAACAGCTCAGATCTGTTTACATTCATTGGCTATCCATTTCAGTTATTTGAAGTTGATTTTTGGAGTGGTGGTGCAGGGATTTGGTTTAGTTATTTGGTCACTTTGACAACAATATCATTATCACACATGTGCAACTGCTGAAAATGGCATAAGTGAAATACAGAAACAGAATACCTGCCGGGGGGGGGGGGTAGAGGGGGATATGTGCAAGCACCGTCACAGATATTATTCAGATACTCAAAGGACTTGTGGTATGTGTGTGTTAAAGAAACACCAGGAGCCATTTTAGGTTTAAAACAGCATACTTCCACAAAGGAAGCTCCTCATTTATTATTCTTCCCCCACCCTATACCACTTCCTATTCCATTCCATTCTAGGAAGTGTGGAGGACCATAGACTCTATGATCAGTCCAGAGGGCTATCTGAAAATGTGAATACCCATGAATAATAAATATACTAACTGTTTTAGCTCTAGTATAGCTCCATGTTCTGGTGCATGTGGGAAGCTTCTGCTACACGACTTCACATGCATGCCACTCCATGTCCTTGGAGAACTACAGGACAAAGGGTTAACTTTCTTCGAGCCATCACGCTTTGATATTGTCTGTGGTGAGAGCCCTCATCACGGGCAGGAGTTGGCCCAGCCTCCGATGAACAAATGTGCCGGTGGCCAGAGAGAGGGTGGACATGGGTCTGCACAGCCCCAGCCCCCATGCTGCTCAGCTCGGCCCCGCAGGTGCAGTGGCCTATGAGGTTGCTGTGACCACCCGGAAAAGCTCTGATCACAGGCTGGAGTTAGGTCGAGCAGGCCGTCGGACGTAATGAAACCTCCCCCTTCCCAGTGGCAGGGCTAACTCCAGGATGTACGCTGGCAGGGAGCCCAGTGCACATCCCAGAGTTAGCCCTGCCACGATGCGACGTAAGTTTGTTCCCACCTGCAGTAAACATCTGGCAGGTGGGAACAAACATGATGCTACCATGGGTGGCCACGTCAGAGTTAGCGTGGCCACCCATGGTAGTGTCACATTTGAAAATACCCATAGAGTGAGGTAAAGCCAACTACCCTGTTACAATACTCCTAAAAGGTAGAATAATCCTACAAGGTACAATACCTTATTAGATCCATCCCCTCTGAAGAGAATGCAGTTAGAAATACAGTATTATTCTTCACTACTGGAGTCAGTGGGGAAAGAATGCAGCTGAGTGAGAACAGAAGCATTCACTCGGAGTGATAACTGTTGCACCTTTACATTCTTCCCACACTATGGGCATCTTTAGCACAATAGTTAACCTAATTTTTTACCCAAACACTTGCAGGTTAATCCTAACAATTGCTGGTTATTCTGAAAACCAGTAGGGCAGGGCTCCTTCAAGCTAAAATGATCATATGGGTAAGAAAACTGCAGGAGAAACAATTTATGGCATGTTTCCCTCATCCACCTGATGTCATGTCTTACCCATCTAATTAGTAGGGGTGGGCACTACGGATTCAGTTTAATCTGTAACTGCTTGTAGCTGCTTGCAATGGGCTGTTATAGATTCATCTGTACTGAAATGCAACAGTGGCAATACGCCCACTGTGAATTCGATTTTAACATTAAAAAAAAAGAAAAATAATAATAAAATAATTATTGTGCATGTGCGAAATGGCCTCCGGACCATTATGTGCATGTGCCCCCTTTTCCAAAATGGTCCAGTGGCCATTTTGCACATGCACAATGGGGATTTTTTCTAGTTGTTTTTTTTTCCATTTCCCCCCCATATTTTTTATTTTTGTTTATAGATTTAAATATGTTCCACAATCTGAACCCACAATTAAATCCAGAAATTGCAGATCCAAATACATAATGAATCAAAATCTGAAATTTCCTCTGAATACCCACTCATACTAATTAGTGGACTTTATAATAATTATTAATCATTTATATATCCCTTTCATTGTTCAAAGTACAATTTTTATCTAGCTCACTGTCAAAAATTTGGTGAGGTAGGTTTTTATTCCCATTTTACAGACTGGAAATTGAGGGTCAGAGATAGTGGGTGATTTCAGATGAGACGGGGTGGCATTCGCTCTGTCCCGGAATCACCCAAATGATTCCCCACCGGGATCACTCTGGCACGTCCAACAGACGTGCCGGCTGATCCCGATGGGGAATCATGGAGGGGGGCGGGGCCGCATGGCACAACGTGTGGCTGCATGGACCCGACCCCCCACGCTCTCCCACCGCCCGCCCTCTGGGGAGATGGGCAGGCGCCGCGGCCAATGCGGCCGCAGCACCCGCCTGATTTGACCACGGCCCGAAATCCCACTGGGGATTCCGGGCCGTGGTTGCTGGCCAGATGTTACTTTTTGTTGGTTCCCGCCAGGAATCTCTGGGTATTTTCAGACGTTACGAGATCACAGTGAACCACGGTCAATACCCACATGGGGCCAAAGCACCCTGAATGTCTGTTTGGCAGTCGCCAGATGTTCACCACGGTCGATTCCCACATGGGGTCAATTTCAACCACGCTTCCGGAGCTCCCCGCCGGACCATCTCCAAAAGCGTGGTCAAAGAGCAGTTTCATCTACCGGGTCCAGCCCCCTTCCTGATGCGCAGGGGTGGAGTGCAAGGTTGGGCCTCTTGGCCACAATCAGCCCGGTCCAAGACTGAGGGACTTTGACTGGAAAGGCTCTCAGACCAAGCCCAAGAAGACTAATACAGCCAATTGAGCCATCAGAGGTCTAGCACAGGTATCCAGCCTCTTGAGCTGTGTATTTTTATAACTGAACTGAATTTGGCCCATTATACACCAGAATACATTAGACTCCATTTTATATAGAGTATGAGCTGATAGTTAATTGCAAGCATTTATCAGGAGCAGTAAGTGTTCTATGTACCGTGTAGTTTAATCTAGTCAAAAGACCACTCTTCATTAGGCAGCTTCTCTCAAGAGACCAGATTGGAAATGTTCTTTGTATAGAATACAACTCTTCTCTTGCATTAGAAGACCAGTTAAGCATCCTCAATGCCTCCATTTCCCTCAATCCCAATGTAATTTACTCATAAGCAGCCATCTGCTTCAAGCCACCCTGCTCCAGTCAGTGCAGTATTGTACTTGACAAGGCACAGGGGTGTGTATGTCTTACTGATGGCTGTTGGACAGATAGATGGAAAAGTCAAGGTGCCTGAAGAGGCTATGGTTGCCAACACCTCTCTGGGTTTCAACTCAGAGTCTTTGGATTTCAGGGGAAGCCCCAGTGTTTCCAGATTATCCAGAAGCATCTACAGTTACCTGGAGAAATCGGGGATCCTGGGGGTGGCAGGAGGTGGCTATGTCAGAAAAGAGGTGGAACATGGGGACTTTTTTTGCTCCCTTTGTAAATGTGGCCCTGCATGATGTTCTATAAAGGGCAGTGTTATGTCAGAAAAGGTCAGCACCTTTGCACCACCTCCTCTGAGTGAAAGTCCAAAGAGAGAGGTGTTAACCCTAGAAGGGGCTTCCTTTGAATATGGTGGTTTTGACATGGATTTCTGTAAAATCAGGACAGTGAAATGTACCAAAACAAGTCTCCTTCGCTGCTGAATGGCGGCGACAGGGCATTTGGCGAGCCCCCCCCCTTCGGGAAATGAGCGCGGAGGAGGGGGGAGGAGTGATTGGTACACCGCTGCTAGTGAGCGTGTTAGAACGCTCACCAGCATCACGTCCCTGTTGCCGGGCAGAAGAGCGCAGCGTGGCATGCGCTGGTGATGTGACTCCTCCCACTTTAGGCTGGGAGGAGTCACGAGGGTCCTCGTGGCTGCATTCGCAGTTTGAAGAGGACAGAGTCAGCCCCACCCAACCCACCCTCTAGTACTGTGGTCAAAAGACTGGTTGCCGATAGAGGGGCCAAATTTTGGCAATTAATCCAGTTATGGGATCACAGGTTTTGCCTCCTGGACAGTGCTGAGTAGGTTAAATAGGTTGTTTCGTAATTGGAGATTGATTATAATTTAATATATTTAATTGGCTTTCAATAATTTGGAAACAAGAGGAAAGGAATAATTGAAATCAGTAAGACAATAATTAAGATTCAGATAATTGGAATGGATAATGTGATGAGAACAAGAAGAATAAAACATCGCATTCTGCAGCGGTCCAATATGCGATTGTAGGTAAATAGGAATAAGTAGAATAGGATGAGACATCTCCTTAAGAGATGGGGATGTGATACACAGCGTGATGCATGGCGCAGCACACGCTGGGGTCATGACCCTAGGAGGAGTGGTTTGTGAAAGCCGGAAAGGGCATGCGCTGTCCACCGGACTGGGAAGCCACTTCCTTCTAGCTTATGCCCAGAGTTGGGCTTGTTCCCCCAGTTTTCGGCCAGAGCCTTTGTGTTGTCGAGGGGGGAACTGTTTTTGAAACGGCGCTGATGCTGGAGGGCAAATCCACGCCAGCGCCAAGTTAATAAGTTGTTCATTAGCTAGCATACTGGACCCGGAATTGCTGGACAATTTACCCACCGGCCTCTCAGGTTACACTGATAATAAAGAATGCAGCCACCAATTTAACCAAGCAATGTCTCCGTGTCTCATTACATGCGCCGACAAAGAAGGCTCGTCTGGTTCTTGGACACCCAGAGCAGAATGCCAAGTAAGACTCTTTATGCCATTATCCAATATGTTCAAGCCTACATCTCAGTTTTATTGTGGGACCCTCTTTTGTGTGAGGCCTGACGTAAATTGCTGTGGCTCCCCTCCCCCACTTCAACTAACCCTAGCTATTCTCCCTCTCTTTCCTGCCTCCTCTTTCCCACTGTCAAGGACTGCCTTGTTCCTGATGTGGGGGAGGCAGGAAGAGATGGTGGCACTGCACTACCTTCAGTCCAACTGGGGGTGTTTTCAAACGTGGGTTTGAAAGTCCATGGGTGGTCACGCTTACCTTGGTGTGGCCACCCATGGTGGTGTCACATTTGTTCCCGTCCGCGACCGGTAGATATTTGTTGCGGGCAGGAACAAACATACCTCAGATTGTGGCAGGATTAACTCCGGATTGTGCGCTGGGCTCCCTGCCAGAGCACATCCCGGAGTTAGCCCTGCCACGGTCCGGGGAAGCCATCCCTGGACTGTGGTAGAGCTGTCTGTCACACCTGATGGCCCATTCTACCTAACTCCAGTCAGTGGCTGGAGCTTTTCTGAATAGGCGTGGCAGCCTCATAGGCTGCTGCACACACACACCCCATCAGAGAGGGGGGACTGGGCCATGCTTAGCAGCATGGAGGACGGTTCCATGCAGACCACATCCACACGTCCCCCCACCCTCTCCCCACCCCCGGCCACTGTCACGTTCATTTTTTGGCAGGGTCAGATTCCGCCCAAGGTGAAGACTTTCACCCTAGGCAAGATCAAAGAGTGGCAGTGTTCAGCACTGTCACATGTGGAAATACCCTGAGTTGCCCAAAAGCAGTGCCTGACAGTGGGATAAGGGAGAGAAGTGTAAGCTTGTGCTAATGGAAGTCAAACCCAAGGACACCCCTTCTCCAGTATCTTCCCCCACCTCACCAGTTGCATCTCTGCTAGGCATATTGCCTGAATAAGGATTTTGACATTTTCCTATTTCAGAACTAAGCTTTGTTTGCTCTTTTGGTCACTTGCTGTATCCAATGCTGTGACTTCAAGCTCTTCAGGGGCTGGGGAGGAAGGTTCCGCAGCCCCTGCCCTAGAAGCAGAAGCAGGATGTGCTGCATTGCCCCTTTAAGAAACCAGGAAATCTCCTGGATTTCGTTGAGACTGGCCGTAGTCTGTTGGGCCTGTACAGTTAGAAGTGGGCTTGGGTGTTTTGTTTGGTTTTGTTTTTTTACAATAAAGCCTGTTAAAATGAAGTGTTATGGAGCCTTTCTGTCTTTAATGACCTTATAAATATTACATGGTGTCAGAAGGGGATTGCAGTAAACTCTACATTTTGCTTCTTCCTCTTTCTCTGCTGTAAGACTACTTCCTTAACAAAAACCACAAACACATCCCACAGTTATTATTTGGTTGTTCTGTAGATCTCAACTAATTTGAAACAGGTGTTAGTGGGAAGTATAACCAGAGGTTTCTGTGCTAAGGTGTTTGCTTTTAAAGATGAGGTTCCTCCTGTTTCATTGTAGGCTCACTCATCAGTAGAAAAGGCTGGATTAATTGCTGGAGTGAAGATTAAGCAGGTCCCTACAGATGAGAAATTTGCTGTTTGTGGGTCAGCTCTACAGAAAACTGTGGATGAGGACAAAGCTGCCGATCTTATCCCATTCTTTGTAAGTACTGGTGTTCACAATTTTTATGAATGGATTTACTGCCATAGGATATTATAATACAGGTTTAGCAACCCTGATAGTCTAAAATCATGAATCAGGCTCCTAGAAAGCATGAGATTTTGAAATACAGTATAATCTGCCATACTTGAATGCTTCTTTATTCTGGACATGCTTCATGACCTTCCCATATCTGGACACTTCTCTAACCTGGACACAAAGCATGTCCCAGATAGTTCTCCAGTCCTCTGAGACTTCACCAGTTCCCCATGAGTTCTCCAATACAACAGCAAATGACTCTGGTGCATATGCTACTGCTCAGCATAACAGAGAATTAGTCACCTTTCAATTTAAAAGGGCAGCAGTTAGGCTAATGAGATCCAATCTTAGCTGACATGCTTTGTGTATACAAAGGGAGAACCCAAACCATATTAAGGTCAGCTGCCTGATCCTATGCTTCCACTCAAAGCTCACACTGCACAGCAAAGCAAGGGGTCAAGATGAAGCCCAGTGAATGGGGAGGAGACATGTCAGGATAAGGAGCACATCAAAGAATATTTGCCCGAATCAAACAAATACAATTCAACAGAACCCAATGAAATGCATCCTAGGATCCTGAAAGCACTATCTAAAGAAATCCCACAATTGTTCTCTCTTCTGTCCTATTTGTTTCAAGAACTAAACTGCTTTCTTCTTGACAGCACTGCAATGAATTTGTATCTTGATGTTCACAAATTGCCAAATTCCCATTTGCAGGTTCAGTGGCATTTGCCACATTCATTGCTTCAGTCCTTTGCTTCTTCGCTATTCGGTACTTCAGTGCTTTGATGCAAAATGAACCACTGAACAAACAAAAAAGTGAACAAGCAAACAACAAAAGCCAATGAACAATAAAGAATGAACTTGCAATCTCCAAAAAGCAACACTCACAAAACCAGACGTTGAACGTGATACAAATGTAACTGTTTGAATATTTATTTATTTATTTATTTATTTATTTATTATTTTGTTTATTTATTTGCATTTTTATTTATCCCATGGCTATGGCAGATTATTTGAATAAAGACCCAGGTGCAGAATTTCTACATCTCTAACTAAAATGACATATCTAGGTATTGATTTACAGGATGTTAAGAAGTAGGGCCGAAACTCGATCTTGAGTTTTTCTTGGTTATCGTCGAGAATCACGATTTTCTACTTGTTTTAACAACAATCAAGAAAAATACCGATTTTCAACATTTTTCAGTCAAGAAATTGGTCTTGAAATACCATATACCATTTACTATTTACCGTATACCAATTTACCGTGTACCACTTACCATGTTCACCCCAGTAATGTGCACATGCAAAGTGTCCGTTTGCATTTTGCCCATGCACATTACCAGGATGAACATGGTACACAGTAAATGGGTATACAGTAAATGGTAAATTGCACTAAATTTCTCAACTGAGATCCTGGTCTATTATTGAGGTTGTACTGAGATCTCTGTGAAAATTCTCAATACTCATGATATTTTTGCAAGAAAAAAAATTGCTTCTCATTTCAGCCCTATTAAAAACTAGGCAATTTTCATTCGGGACACCCTTGGACAGTGCATTTGTCAGAACAGGCTTGATGAATTACCATCTTTCATATGTCATGCAAAACCGGAGTCCTCGCAATACATAAGAATTAAAAATCCCTGTGATAAATGTTTAGAGGAGTAGAGCTGCGAACACAGGGTCTTACCCATATTTCATTTTGGTTGCTTATGGTGCAAGGTTTGCTCTTGCAATATCAATTACTTGGCAGCAGCAAACATTTGGCTGCCACAGACAAAATGCCAGGAGCGTTCCCTGCCTGCAGGACTTGATAAAGCGAGGCGATAACACAGTGTAGTTAAGTTTTCCTTCTTGCTGCTGCAAGCAGTGGGGTCCCAGACTTCCTGCTCAACAGCTGATGAGTGGGAAGCCCCATCCTTCGGCTGTAGAGTTTGGAGGACCTAGTACTCCCTGCATAGATCTGAAATTGACTAAAAAGAGACTACAACTGCTTTGGCTTCTAGGCAATCTCATTGTTCTGTTTCCCACCTGCCAGCACTGAGGGTGTTTTTAAAAGAGCACTGTGTGTGGAGGGTGTGTGTGTGTGTCCGTGGCCGCTGAGTGGCACAGCTACAGGGCACCCACGCATGCATCATGTGTGGAGAGCGCTCAAATGAGCAGCTCTCAGCATGGGCTGCCCCAACCACAGTTGCGGTCACCCTGGCCCGCACGGGTCACTCCGGGTTTTTCAGGAGTGCTGCATGTGTCGGTCACGGGAGCCAGAATGCCTCCCCGTGCACCACTGTCACACAAGTAGTTGGACGTGTGGACGGTGGGGGGCTATGCGTGGACGTGTCTCTCTTAAAAACACCCTGAATCAATGCTGGCTGTAAAATCTCTAGGGTGGAAGAGAAGCAGCAGTTTTCCAGGAAGTTCATGGCTAAGGTGGGGTTTAAACTCTGTTCTCTCAGGTCAAAGTTCAGCATTTCATCCACTAGGCTATACTAGTTCTTTTAGTAGTTGTTTTTACTTCCATTGCAATGACTAGTATCATCACTTGGATTTCTTGTCATATCTTATTCCTGCATATGAAATTTACACAGCCAGCTCCTATTTATGTTGGTGTCAGGTGCTGATAAATTCCCTGCGTATTGACAGAAGACTGGATCTCTGAAAGTCAGGGAAGAAGCACTCCCTGAGGCGTCTAGCACAAACCTATGGGGAATCGTGTGTGTAGCTCCTCCAACACAGGCCCCATGCTTAGGCAAGTGCTCATGTTATCAGAGAGATGCAGTCGTTTGACTGCTTTGCCTCCAGAACAAGGGCTGTGTTATATTTAAACTGCACAATCGAAGGAGGATAAAGCCGAGGGGATTTTCTGAGCTGTTGATTCCATTTCTGAGATGCAGCTTGTCACCTGTCCCACTCAAATGTGATTACACTGCTGTAATACGGCCTCCAAATTGGATTAGATTCATAGGTTAGTCCCGATGCAGGCTAATATGAGCCCTGGAGACAGCAGATGCTGTTACTTTAAGTGGTTTTTGGGAATAGATGCTAGTAGCTTTGGGGCTTGTACAATTTCAGGAAAGGCATTAAAAATTATTTAAACAACAGAGCCTTTGTCACAGACACAAGTCCCTGGATAGAATGACACATTCCTTAAACTGATTACAGAGAGTATATGTGTAGCTCCATTTATTTAACCATAATGGGAGGCTGATACCAACATGCTGTAGCTTTCATTTGGATGATCTGCTCTGAGGAGTAATCTTTACTGACCTTTGCCTCTTACTAGCCACTGACATTTCTACTGCAACCTCCTTGCAAAGGCCAGTTATGCTGAATCATAATCATGTGTATGCACAAGGGGGACAGAGTTAAGAAGACTGTATATGCAACCTTGAGTTTGGCATTCCTGGTTCAGAGTGCTTAACCATATGTAACCTTAATGTGTTGAACATTGTCTCTTATACAGTGAGTTAAACAGACGCGCACACACAAACACACACACACATATACTTTATAGGGTATCTTCACCCAAAGCAACAATTTTCACTTACAAAATTTGCACCAATGTCTTTGTACTAACAATTAATTTGCAAATCTGGGTAATTTTGCCTTTTCTAAATTATGGGAGGAACTGTGAATTTTTTTTTTTAATTATTATTATTATTATTTATTATTTATTATTTTATTACATTTATATGAAACCCTATCCAAAAAAGAGACCCTTGGCATTTAAACAATAATAATAAAAATGAAACCAGTATATATAACACATTATAAATAATCCCCGTTACCAACCCGCTATACCTTGTTCCCCCCTTCTCATTCCCACTCCTTTGGCTCCCATTCAAGGGAAGCACCCCCAACTTACTTTCCCATGCTCATTTCCCCTCCCACCGGGAGGTTGTGGCATTCTAGCCTACCTACCCCCTATTTCCACCCTCTCTCCAAACTCATACCCCTTCTTTCCCAAATGATATCCAATGTAAAGAAAACATAGAAATGAAATCCCTCTAAATCCCCATCTGTCCATAACACCCCTTCCACACATGCCCCAACCTTCTCCCATGAGAATGTGGGGAGGGTTGTGGGAGTCCGACCAACCCAGTCCCATACCCCATCCTCCCACCCTCTTCCCTCTCCTCCTACCCCATAACTCCCATTAAAAAATAAATAAATAATTAAAACAATCCTAAACCTGCCCTGGCTACAAATTCAGTAGCTGGAAATGCCAGTAGTCTAAGGGTGATAACAAACGAGATGGTAGCCCATACCAGGTGCGTGTCTAACTGCCCATTTATTTGGTGTTCGCCTGCACTGGCCACGTGGCCACCACCCACTAGACACACAGCCCCATTCACGGCACGGTCTCAGAGCATGCAGAGCCTGCTGTGTGGGTGAATGTTGGCTAATGTGCGCCCATGTGTCCACATCCGATCAATTAGTTTGCGTGCAGCATCACACACATACACGTCTGCCAGCATCATTGAGTCATGGCCAAAAGCCTAGAGAGTTCTGAGAAGTAACCACTTCTCCTGGGGGATCTTCCTGGCCGTCTAGTCAGGATAGTAGGGTAGATCCCGCTGGGAACCACTAGGAGGCAGACAAACTAATTTTCTAGTCCCCTACTCCCGGGGATCTATCCTCTGATCTCCAGTCTTGTGTCTGCCTGGGCACAGCTAGGATGCAGGCTGACTGTCTCCAGCTGAGACAGTCTATTAGACAGAGGAAAAGAGCAGGACTTGAATTGAAAGGCTCCAGGTGCCAGGGGAGGAGTAATTCCTCTCCCTGTTCACCTCCCTTCAGGGAATGGACCTCGGAGCATTACCGGACACCCCCTTCCCTCTGGTGTGGGGGTCCCTGAAGAGCGAGAGAGACAGCCCAACAAGGGGGCTTTTTTAGGGCCATCCCCTCACCTCGCTGGAGTGGGGAGGCTCGGGTGCTACAACCTCGCCACGGCGGAGAAAGCCTGGCTGGAAGCAGCAAGTAATCCGACCTCGGGGAAACAACCCCGTCGGCCCTCCCTCTCCTTCCCACCTCCTCAACCCTCAGGCGGAGGCCCATTCCCGCCTTTGTAGAACTCTGGCTGCAGCGTCCCGACTCGGATAGCTCTGGCGCGGTGAGGCTCGTCCCCCGCTCACTTGGGGCAAACCCCCCCCAACCTTCCCCTTAGAGCCTCCTAAGCTCCAGAACAGCGGCATGAAGCAGGGGGCCCCCAGGGCAGCACAGCCCGCCCAAAAAATCAGGCCCATGGCTACGCGGAGGCCCGGGTCCAGGATTCGCCCCTCCCTCCCTCCATCCCATGCGGCTGAGAAAGGGTGCGAAAAGGAGGAAACATGGCCCCCAAGCACAAGGTCACTACGGGGCAGGGGGAGATAGAGGAGCAATCAGCCTCAGGGAGCCCAACTCGCCCCCCCCCCAGAAAAAAAACCCCGCAGGAGGTGCTGAAAGAGATCCTCTCAGAGTTGAAGAGGAAGAGGTTCCCTCCACCCCAAGGGAAAGAGAGGAGCGAACCTTCAAGGGGCACTCGAAGGGGGCGGGGAAGGGTAAACACCCCAGGGCCAAAAAGCCGCATAGACCCGGCAGGGCTTTAGAATCCCTGGCCTCCTCAGACTCAGAAGCCCCAGAGGAGGTTCTGTCTGTTCAGTCCTCAGATGAGGATGAGGTAGGGGCAAGGAGGAGGAAGAGAAAGAGCAGGCCCCTTCGCAGAGAAAGCAGCGAGGAGGAGGGGGAGGTGTCTGACCAAGACTCAGGCAGCGAGGAGAAGTCAGAGGAGGGGGAGCAGGAACTAGATGCCTCATCAGACCCTGACAGGCACTTCCCTACCAAATATAGGGACCAAATATACAACCTGGTCACCAAAGCCCTCCACCTAAAGGAAAAGAAAGAGAAAGAGGCCTCATCTGAATCCTCGGAGGATGAAGAAGGCAGAGAGTACATCCCCCGAGCCAGAGATAGGGAGAGGGGGATGGTCTTAGACAAGGCCTATGAGCGCATCATTAAGAGGGAATGGCAGCGACCTAACAAGGGATCCAGACTGTCCAAGGTGCAGGGGGCTCTTTACTCCCTATCAAAAAACAAGAATGCCCATCTCACCATCCCCAAGGTGGACGTGGCGGCCGCCTCGCTAGCCAGAAACTCGATCTTCCCCACAGAGGGGGAATGCTACCCCCGAGACCCGACAGACAAGGGGATCGAGTGCAACTTTGAAGACATCGCAACCGTTATAAAGATGGCCACGCTAACCTCTTATTTCTCAAGGGCCCTAATGACGTGGATCAAACGAGCTGGGGATCCAAGGGTGTCCGCGAAGATGACCAGAGTTCTATCTACCAGAATGCAACTAACCTACGCCTTCGTAGCGGACTCCTCTACAGACATGCTATGCTGGGCATCCAGAGCAGCAGCATCCAACGTAGCAGCTCGACGATGCCTGTGGCTGAGATTCTGGAAAGGGGACAATACATCCAAGAATGCTCTGGTTGGGGGGGCCCTTCCAGGGACGCAAACTGTTTGGAGTCTGCCTCGATAAAGTCCTGGCGGACGCCACTGACAAAACCAAGATACAGATGCTACAGAGCATGGGAGCCCAAAGGCTTTCCTTTCACCCCTACAATACTAACTCCTCGGGAGCGGGGGGCTCGAGACGGCCATTCTTTCCCCACAGGGGAGCTCAGCAGAAATACAGGACCCGGTGGCAGAGACAGAAGGGACACGACAATAGGAACAAACAGCGCCAGAACCCAGGTCATCCCAAGCTGGACACCTGACTGGGCCGCAGCCAAGGAAGAGGACCAACAGAAACTGGGGGGCAGGCTCCAACGATTCGCAAGGCAGTGGAAACAAGCAACCACAGACGCGTGGATCCTACAAACCATACTGCGGGGGTACACAATAGAATTCTCCTGTTCCCCCAGTCAGTTCTTCTGCTCCTCTCCCGTCTCCAGCAACCGGGCCAAAAGAACAGCGATGCAAAAAGAAATTGTCAGACTATGGACCATCGGGGCTATCGAAGCTGTCCCGCCTCGCGAAAACAGCCAAGGACTGTACTCCATTCTTTTCCTGGTCCCAAAAAAGTCCAATGAATGGAGGACGGGCCTGGACCCAGGGCCGGCCCCAGGGTTTGTGAGGCCATGTGCAAAGTCTTGGTGCGGGGCCTAATTTGCATAATTAGGCACCACCTCATTATGCAAATGTATACATTTACATAAAACTTACTCCCTCTGGACAGGAAGGATTCCCATTCTCCACCTCTCCGAGCAACCATGGAGAAGCATGGCCTCCTAATGCTTCCCCCC
>QEPC01000715.1:4548365-4564766 GCA_003113815.1 Sphenodon punctatus
GCCTATTAATATTCCGGCGAAACTGTAAGACCTGGCTGTTCGCCCAGGCCTTTGGGAGGGAGGGTGAGTAGGGTGGGTTTTAATTCCCCCACCTACTTTTGGATTTTTAGTGTTTTGTTTTGCCCTGTATATAAATTATGTATAATGTTTATGGTTGTTTTAAATTGTTTTAAAGATTGCTGGAAGCCGCCCCGAGCTGCGTGCAGGAGGGGCGGGGTAGAAGTTTTATAAATAAATAAATAAATAAATGCTGGAGCATCTGGGAGTGGTGTTGGACACCAGGATTTTCAGACTCTTCCTATCAACAGAGACAGCGGAAACTCCTCGATCTGATACAACAGATCTCGGAAGCTCGCAAGATCAAGCTAAAGACCCTGGCGAGCCTGTTGGGGGCCATGACCTCATGCTTAGGGATTACTCAATGGGCTAGGTTCCATGCCAGACCCCTCCAGCACTTCCTACGCCAGTGGCAGGACAACAAAGCGCATGGAGAGAACCCATGGATCCGGATACCAGCCGACCTGAAGAAGTCCTTCAGATGGTGGTTAAGGCCATCCCAATTCATACCCGGGATGCCCCTCGCGGACCCGGAGATGACAACCCTGACAACGGATGCGAGTCTCCACAGTTGGGGAGCACACACGCAGGGTCTAACAACTCAAGGGAAATTGAGTCCGTGGGAAAAACAACATCACATAAACTGGCTGGAGCTGAGAGCAATCTACTTGGCACTATGGAGCCTCGCCGGTACGCTACGAGGAAAGGACATCCTCGTGTACATGGACAACATGGTAGCAAAGGCCTACCTGAACCATCAAGGCAGCTCAAGATCAGATACGCTCCACCTGATGGCGTCCACACTCATCAGGTGGTCAGAGAGAAACTTACAATCGATCAGGGCACTACACATCAGAGTACAAACGAATGCCCATGCTGACTGGCTCAGCAGAGTGGACCTGGACCAAGGAGAATGGTCTCTACATCCGAGGGCATTCCGAGCGATAACCGACCAGTTCGGTCCCCTCACAGTAGACCTGTTTGCATCCCCGGCCAACACGAAGGCGAACATCTTCATATCTCGGCACCCGGACAACAAGGCGGTAGCCTTCGACGCTCTGAAGATCAAATGGCCTCAGGGCCTTCTATACACCTTCCCGCCACTACCCCTCATACAGAGGACCATAGCAAAAATAAAGATCGAGGGTGCAGAAGTCGTTCTAGTGACCCTGTTTTGGCCACCGAGGCCTTGGTTCGCTGATCTAATGAACCTCAGTGCAGAACCTCCCCTCAGACTGCCAGTCCTCCCAGACCTGTTAACTCAGGGCCCAATACGCCACGACAATCCTGCAGCGCTCAAACTGATGGCCTGGAGGTTGAAAGGAAGGCCCTAAGAAAGTTAGGATATTCTAGCAAGGTGCTGGAAACTATGCTATGATCTAGAAGACCAGCAACCAAACGCATCTATCAGAGCACTTGGGCCACGTTTGCTAGATGGTGTCAGAGTTGGGTGATCAGACCAAGCAGGGCTCAAATCAGTACCATCTTAGATTTCCTACAGCAGGGCGTAGAGAGGGGGTTAAAGCCCAACACGCTACAGAGGCAGGTAGCAGCCCTTAATAGCGTACTAGGCACAGTAAGGGGTCACAGGATATCTGGCCACCCTCATATAAAACGCTTCCTCAGGGCAGTGAGAATTATTTCCCCTCCGGTGGTTCACCGCTTCCCTTCTTGGAGCTTGAACCTTCTCCTTGGTGCTCTCACCAGGGCTCCCTTTGAGCCGTTGCCGGAAGTATCTTTATACTTCTTATCCATCAACGTAGCTTTCCTCATCGGGATTCCTCTGGCCAGAAGGGTGTCAGAACTGGGAGCACTATCCATCAACCCAGCGCTATGCTCCTTCAAGGAGTCTTCGGTGGTGCTTAGGTTGGACCCGGCATTTTGCCCTAATGTGGATTCCCCTTTCCACAGGGAGCAGGAAATGAACCTCCCTTCCTTCTGTTCCAATCCAGGTCACACATTAGAGCATAGCTGACACTCCCTAGATGTTAGGAGGGCTCTGAAGATTTACCTTCTCAGAACTAGAGCCTTCCGGAAATTGTCACCCCTTTTCGTTTCTTACAACCGCCAGAGAAGGGGGCTGAAAGCATCCAAGGCCTTAATTGCCAAATGGTTGACTCTTTGCATCGCAGAGGCCTACAGGGCTGCAGGCAAGTTTCCCCCGAATGGGATTTTTGCTCACTCCCTCAGGAGCACTGCTACCTCTCAGGTGTTCAGAAATGCAGTCCCCTATGGGGAGATCTGTCGGGCCGCAACGTGGTCCTCAGTTCATTCATTTACTAGGCACTACAGAATTCCATTGCAGGACTCGATGGATGAGGCCTTTGGGAGAAGGGTCCTTCAGGTGGTCCTCTAAACAGAGGATACGATGAAGGCTCTCTCAGTTTTCTGCCTATTGCACTATCCACTCCATTTACCCCCCCCATAATTGGATCTGGGGTACTGCTTAGATACATCCCTACTATCCTGACTGGATGGCCAGGAGGATCCCCCGGGAGAAAGGAAAATTGGTTCACTTACCTCTGAATTTTCCTTCTGCGGGGGATTCTTCTGGCCGGCCAGTCCCCACCCGGAGTGTTAAGAACTCTGTGGTGTCGGAACAGGGTGTGGCTACCTTGTCTCCTTTTTTGCCCTTCGTCTATCTAATGGACTGGGCGAGCTTGAATGAAAAGATAGAATGGGAGAAAGTCAGTTTTAGGATAAGTTGACATCCAGTTCGCTAGTTGAGAGTGTTCATAAGTTCTTTAGTATAGGATAAGTTAGGTCTAGCAGGCTTATGGGGCTTGGGAAGACTGGAGATCAGAGAATAGGTCCCTGGGAGTAGGGGTCTAGAAAATTAGTTTGTCTGCCTCCTAGTGGTTCCCGGCGGGATCTACCCTACTATCCTGACTGGCCGGCCAGGAGGATCCCCCACAGAAGGAAAATTCAGAGGTCAGTGAACCAATTTTCCTTTCTGGCCCCTCTCCCCACTGGTGTGCATGTAACATCCATCTTAGAAGCCTGCCACTCCAGCTGCTCCCACTCCTACCATGGAAGCCTCGATCACCAGTGAAGATCCCTCTATGCCCATCCCTGCCCCAGAACCAGCACAGGTCAACGCAGACACAGGCCACTTGCCCACATTACCTGGGCCATCAATTCTCCCAGTGGGGAATCTCCCCGCTGGGAAACTTATGCTGAGCTCTGCATGTGAGCGCGAGACTGAAAACGTCATCAGCCCTGTCCAGCGACTTTTTTCCCTCTGAATGTCAGGGCTTGAAATAGAGTCCTGACATTGAGGAACAAAAGCCACTGGACACAGCTGATGTCCCACGCCCATGTGCTGAGCTCAGCGTAAGTGTCCCAGTGGGGAGATTCCGCACCGGGAAAATCGCCGGCCCCGGTAACATAGGCAAGTAGCCACAGACACTGACTCTCATGGTGTATCCCCTCAAGTTCAACAGCCATCCCTTGTTCCAGGAGCCACCAGAGATTCTATTTGAGGGCATGGAGGACGTGGATGCCACATTTATTTCTTAGCATTTTTATCCCGCCCTTTCCCGAAGGCTCAGAATGGCTTACATTTGTAGAGGAGGCAGATGAAAACGGTAAGTTAATGCACTGGGGTGGGGGGATGTTTTCATTTACAGAGCTACATGACAGAGGCTTCAGTTTATTGTTATCTAATTATGTGGTGTTTTTCTTTTTCTTTACTGTTGACAGGTGACTGGGAGAGCATGGAGCAGCACCTTGAAAATCCCCAGGATACAGGAACAGTAGGCGTGGAAAGTGGATGGCAAGGCATCATGGCAGACCCGCAGGCTAGCAGGGGGAGGGGAAGGCACCATGATGGAATGGTGGGCTGGTGGAAGCTAAGATGACCGGGGGGGTGGGGCGGGGGGGCAGGGGGGCGGAGGGTAGGATGTTGTGAATAGCAGTGCTTGATTTCTGTATGTTCTTCATTCCTCTATAGTGATTGCAGGAGAAGAGCTGTGTGACGCTGGGATCCTGCTGCAGCAACTACCCCTGTAGCAGCATAGGCCAGGTATTCATTCCCACTTCCCTTTGGAGGGGCTGGAGGGCTGAAAATTCGGTGGGTGGGTGCTGAAACACTGGGGTGGAAAGGTGAGACAGGAAGGTGTGGTGGGATGAACTAATAGCTTTCTCTGTTGCCTTGCTACAGGTCTGCCAGTGCAATGGGCATGGATGGTACCCCCAGCCATAAGCACCCAATTAAACCAGGACCTGCGGGTCTGCAAAACTGGTGGCACAGGGAGGATTTGGCAAGGAAGAGATCTGCTTGGGAGACCATATGGCAGGTGGACAAGATCTGGGATACCATTAACGGCATGGCCAGAGAGCATAGGCAACTGGTGTTGCAGAACACAAGGCCTTTGCTATTAAGGCCTGTCTGGACTGCTGGCAGGAGGACAGGCACTGGGCCCACCTCGGGCAGCAGTTTGAGTGGTCAGACAGTGTGATCGAGCAGGTGGGTCCAGACTCAAAGCAGCCTCCCCCAGTCCATTCATCTCAAAACCTCCCTGCTTGAGCATGTTGCTGCCACGACAGTGAGCATTGTTGCTTGGAGGCAGGCAGGCATATCCCAACCATCACTGGCCATTTATGCTCCATACTGTGGAACCCCAACTGCCCCCCCTGGTTTTCCCAGCAATCTACTCCCCCAGGGAAAGCACCAAAACACTCTCTGTCCTGCACTCACACTGGTGAACAATTCCTGGGCCAGGCACACCTCCCCACCACCAATCATTTCCGCATGCCTCCCACAAACACTCCTTCACAGGTGGAACCGTGGGAGGAGGATCTGGAAAATGTCTCGCCCCCCAAAAGGGTCAGGCACAAAAAGAAATAGTAGAAGTTTCTTTAAAATAAAGTTCCTAAATATTTCTTTGGTTATTTATTTGTTAAATAAAGTTCCTCGCCTTTTTTTCAGCTATTTATCTGTTAAATAAAGTTCTTTAGGTTTTCATAAACTGGGTGACCTTGGGCCAGTCACAATATTCTCTCAGCCTAACCTACCTCACAGGGATGTTGTGAGGATTAAAAGTTGTGTTATATGTAAAGTGCTCCGAGTACCACAGCAGCAGGCACTATATAAAAATAAACATGTTTATTATAGTTCATGATTTCCATATTTCTTCTGGGAAAGGAGGGATACTTGGGGGAGGAGGGGTTTTGGAGAATGGTGGTATGGTATAGGAATAAGCCGTTTTGGAAGCTGATGATTAAAAAGGAAGGGGGGTGCACTGAAAACAGGGGGTGGGGAGTCCTCTGGCCATGCACTTGCACTTGAGGGCTGGG
Organism: Sphenodon punctatus; assembly: GCA_003113815.1. Lineage (NCBI taxonomy): Eukaryota > Metazoa > Chordata > Lepidosauria > Sphenodontia > Sphenodontidae > Sphenodon > Sphenodon punctatus. Next base: position 4,553,721 of record QEPC01000715.1, read on the forward strand.
TGGGGTGGGGGGTGGGCATAGTAGCCGGCTGCATGCCTGTGCCTCTGTGTTTCCTATTGCCATTCTCGGACGCGTCTAGACTTGAATGCCAATAGGAAAACATGGAGATTCAGGCCTACAGCTAGCTAGCTTACAAATGCCAATAGGGAATGCACAGGAAAAGGTAAGGGCAGGAAACAGTTATAGTGGGGGCCCAAGGAGGCGGGTGATCCATTAGTGGGGGATGGGAGGATCACGCCCTTGTCATGGATGGACCATTATGTCCTACAGGCCAGTCTCTCAGCGCACCTCGTTCAGAAGGGGAATGGAGCAGTTAGGTTGGTCTGCCCTCGGAGGCTGATGGAACCGCAACGGTTCCAGGAGGCTCTGAGGGAGTTAACCATAGACCCCGACGGTCACTCTGTCGATGAGCTTGTCCAGCATTGGAACATCTTGCTGGGGGAGGCAATTGACAGGGTGGCTCTGAGACATCTTCTCCCTCCGTGTCATCACCGCAGGACCCCTTGGTTTACTGAGGGGCTGCGGTGTATGAAACAGGTAGGTAGGAGACTAGAGCGACGCTGGCGTCGGACTCACTCTGAATCTGACTGACTTCTCCATAGGACCCATTTGCGGTCCTATGTTGAGGCTGTGAGGACAGTAAAGAAGGAATTCTTTGCTGCCCTCATAGCGCCTGCGAAGTTGCGTCCAGCGGAGCTGTTCCAGGTGGTGTGGGGGCTGGTCAGTCTGTCCTCTCTCCGCCTGGACGGGGACTTGTCCCAGGCCCGCTGTGAGGAGTTTGCCACCTACTTCACAGACAAGATCACTCAGATCCAGAGTAACGTTGACACCGGATTGGAAGCAGTAAGCGAGGGGCACGAGGTTATGGAGGCACTGTCTGATCGATCTTTCTGGGATGAGTTTCAGGATGTGATGCCAGCTGATGCGGTGAATGTCCTGGGGTCTGTCAGAGCCACTAGTTGTGAATTACATCCGTGCCTGTCCTGGTTGGTGAAAGCCTCCAGGGAGACGTTGGGGACAGTGCTGGCGAGGGTAGTGAACGCGTCACTTCGGCAGGGGAGATTGTCGGCCAGTCTCAAGGAAGCTGTGGTGCACCCCCTGCTGAAGAAGCCATCTTTGGATGTGGACGCACTCGCCAGTTACAGACCCGTCTTTAATTTTCCCTTTTTAGGGATGGTTATTGAACGGGCAGTGGCACTGCAGCTCTAGGCGCATTTGGATAACATCGGTTTCCTTGACCCATTTCAGTCTGGGTTCTGCCCCGGCTATGGTACTGAGACGGCATTGGTGGATGATCTCCTCTGGGAGATGGATGCAGGATGTTCGACATTTCTGATCCTGCTAGATCTCTTGGCCATGTTTGACACCATGGACCATGGGCTGATGTTGAGACAGCTGCGAGACCTGGGGGGTCTGGATGGGACTGTCCTAGGGTGGTTCCGCTCATTCCTCTTGGGGAGAAGCCAGCAGGTAGTGCTGGGGGCTGAAACATCAAGCCCCCGGGCCTTGACCTGTGGTGTTCTGCAGGGTTTGATCCTGTCTCCATTATTATTTAATGTATATAGGCACCCCTGGGGGAGATCATGAGAGGGTTCGGGGTCAGTGATGAGAGGGTTCGTGAGAGGGATCGTGAGAGGGTTCGGGGCGTGATACTCAGTTGTACCTCTCGTTTTCAACTGACCCAGGTCCTGCTGTTTCATTACTTTCCCAATGTTTGGAGGCTGTGGCGGATTGGATGTGGCAGAGCAGACTGAAGCTTAATTCCGATAAGATTATTTATTATTATTATTAACAAACATTTATATAGCGCCAGCAGTGTACCTGGCACTTTACAAAGTAATAAAATAGACAGGGTCCCTGCCCCTAGGGCTTACAATCTGAGAGACAGGAGCTGGGGGAGAGACTTAGGAAGGGGAACAGAGGGAGAGACAAGGGGTCTAACATTCATGAAGATGCGAGGTCTCAAGTGCACGTACTTGGCTTGGTTACGATGAGAATGACAGCAGGCAGGTCCATGTTGCAAGGATAAGGGTAAACCGATCGTAGGTATAGGAATAGTGGCTCAGCAGGATAAAGAGTCAGACAGAGCAGAGCGAAAGAGGTGAGTTTTAAGGAGAGATTTGAAGGTATGAAGGGAGGGGGCAAGGCGGATGTGGACAGGGAGGGAGTTCCAGGCATGGGGGGCAGCAAGTGAGAAGGGACGAAGGCGCTTAGGGGAGCAGGGAAGGCGTGGAAGGGTGAGAGAAGGGACAGAGGAGGAGCGAAGTGCACGGGCTGGAGTATGGAGGGCGATAAGTGCAGAGAGGTAGGGGGGAGCAAGGTTGTGAAGAGCTTTATAGGTGAAGACTAGGAGCTTGTGCAGGATTCGTTCAGGAAGGGGAAGCCAGTGAAGCGAAGAGAGGAGGGGCTGCACATGGTCGAAGCGACTGGCGAGGTAGATGACCCTGGCAGCAGAGTTTTGGACAGAGATGAGGGGAGAAAGGTGAGACCGGGGAAGGCCAGTGAGAAGGAGGTTACAGTAATCGAGGCGAGAGATGACCAGAGCATGAACAAGAGTTTTGGCAGACGAGACAGAGAGAAAAGGGCGAATCTTAGCAATGTTATGGAGGGAGAAGCGACAGGATTTAGCAACAGAGTCAATGTAGGGTTTAAAAGAAAGGGCTGAGTCAAAGATGAAGCCTAGGCTACGGGCTTGGGGGACAGGCAGGATGGTGACTCCATCAATAGTTATTGACAGTGAGGAAGGAGAGGAAGGATGAGGGGGGAAGATAAGGAGTTCAGTTTTAGCCATGTTGAGTTTGAGTTGACGTTGAGACATCCAGGTAGAGATGTCAGAGAGACAGTTGATGAGACGAGCTTGAACAGAGGGAGAGAGAGAAGGAGTAGAGAGATAGAGTTGAGTGTCATCAGCATAGAGGTGGTATTGGAAGCCATGGGAGGCAATGAGTTTACCTAAGGATGAGGTATAGATCGAGAAGAGGAGAGGGCCAAGAACAGAGCCTTGAGGAACACCAACTGAGAGTGGGAAGGAGGAGGAGGCGGAGTTGGAGAGAGACACATTAAAGGAGCGGTTAGAGAGGTAGGAGGAGAACCAGTTATGGACAGAGCCACAAAAGCCAAGGGAGTGAAGGGAATCCAGATGGAGGTGATGGTGGTGGGAAGGGTGAGGGAGATACTGGCTCTCCTTGTAGGGGGGGGGGTCCATCCTCCTGTAGCCCAGAAGGTTCGGAGTCTGGGGGTGGTGTTGGACTCAGGTCTCCGTCTGGATCGGCAGGTTGAGTTGGTGGCTAAGGCTGCCTTCCGCCAGCTGTATCTGGTACGGAGACTGCGTCCATACATCTCCGGGCCCGACCTGGCCACTCTCATTCATGCCTTCATCACCTCGAGGGTAGACTACTGCAATGTGCTTTACGTGGTGCTTCCCTTGTTTCTGGTTCGGAGGCTGCAGCTGGTGCAGAATGCGGTGGCCCATCTCCTTACAGGGATGGGGCTTTGGGAGCACATAACACCTGTGCTCCGTACTCTGCACTGGCTGCCTATAGCATACCGAGCCAGATTCAAGGTATTAGTGTTGATCTATAAAGCCCTGCACGGTCTGGGCCCCTCATACCTTGGCGACCGCCTTGCCCTCCGTGCCTCAGAGCGATCCCATTGGTCCACCAGGGGCGCCTTTCTGGAGGTCCCCCATGTAAAATGGGGGGCCACAATGGAGAGGGCGTTCTCGGTGGCCAGGCCATGGCTTTGAAACTCCCTCTCAGAGTAAGCCCGCCTGGCCCCAGGTTTGTTGGCATTTTCTTGAGCCTGTAAGACCCGGCTGTTTGCCCAGGCCTTTGGAGGGGAGGATGGGAGGGTAGGGTAGTTGGGGGGTATTTATGATATTTTAAATCTTGATGAATGGGGTTGTGTTTTTTAAACTGATTTTATCTGTGTATTTTATGTTGTAAGCCGCCCCGAGATGCCGTGGACATGAGGGGGCGGCTAATAAATGTTTATAATAAATGTTTATAATAAAGGAGGGACTGGTGCTTGGTGGGGCTGAATGGACCAGAGGAAAACATAGTGAAACACAGGAGACATTTTTAAAGGCTTTATTGGTATCACAAAAAGATAATTTGAAACCAAAGTTCATGAAAATGTTACTGATGGTGTTTGTTCTAGCATTCCTGGGCAATAGAGCAGCAGGAGTCTGGAGGGCCGAGCTTCCAGATGGCAATGGCCACATGCTTCTTCATGGGAATGGGCAACTGCATCACTGTACTCTGTTTCTCCAGTTGCAGCCTGAGGACCTTGGCTATCTACAGGATGAGGTGACAGGGCATCCTGAAGCTTTTGATCCACTTGGCATCTCCCCATGAGGAGAGAGCTGTCCGACCCATCCTCCAAGGCATCCTGTGCGCTCATAGGGTGGCACATGTACACAATGGGATGTATGCATGATGGAGTGCAGACACTGCACAACCTTGCTACAGCTCCAAATTCAGCAGAATAGAAGAGTGGGCTCCCCAGACAAGTTGAGAAAGTGGGATGCAAACAAGACCATGACTTTTCTGGACATTTGTGCACTGCCAGAAGTAGGGCAGTCAGTAACAGAGAGTGGACCTTCCCTGCTGTTTTTTCTCATCACTGACCTGATGACAGTGAGAGGTTACCCACTGGGCCACCGGGAGTACCTTGATTGGATGGCAGAGATGAGTCTCTTCAGGGACACAAGTGGCTCAGGGTACAGGGAATGTGAACTGACTGGAGGAGAGCTTGTTGCCCTATATGAGGTTTGGACGCTCTAAGAGGTGCTTAGCACCCTCACACGTGGGGATGTTTTCTGCCCCTGCTGTATGGTAATGAAGAAGATGCTAGAGAGGAGGTACAAGAGGCATATGCTTGACTGGAGGTGCTATTTATTTATTTTTATTTTATTAAAACATTTGATATCCCGCCCCTCCTGCCAAAGGCAGCTCAGCATGGCTTATAATATATAAACATATAAAAATACACATAGAAATACTCTCGGGCAGGGACCGTGTCTATCTTGTTCTCTATAAAGCGCCAGGTATGTCGCTGGTGCTATATAAAAGCTTATAATAATAATAAACAACAAACATAAAATGTCTAAAAAGGGGGAAGAGGAAAAAAAGGGGGAGACATCCCCCCTGGAAAAAGAGGAGTGAGGAAAAAAATTCCCAACCCTTACAACCCCCCACAAAAATAAAAACCCACCCTCACCCATCTCCCTCACCAAAGGCCTGGTGGAACAGCCAGATCTTGCATTGACGTCAAAAAGAAGAGAGGTTCGGCGCCACCTGGGCCTCTGCTGGGAGGGAGTTTCACAGCCTTGGCGTCGCCACCGAGAACACCCTCTCCATAGTCGCCCCCCGGGATACCCGGGGGACTTTGAGAAGGGCACTCCCAGTTGACTGCAGGGGCTGATCCAGAACACAGGGAGTGAGGTGATTCACAGATATATGGGGCCCAAGCTGTATAGGGCTTTATAGGTAAGAACCAGCACCTTGAATTGGTCCCAGAAGACTATAGGCAGCCAGTGCAGAGAATGGAGAACCGGTGTAATATACTCCCAGCAGCCCGTTCCCATAAGGAGATGGGTCGCCACATTCTGCAGCAGCTGCAGTCTCCAAACCATCACCATGGGCAGCCCCACGTAGAGTGCGTTACAATAATCTAGTCTTGAGGTGATGAAAGCGTGGATGATAGTGGCCAGGTTGGAGTCTGAAATGTACGGCCGGCATCAGGTGTAGTTGGTGGAATGCGCTCTTCGTCACAGCTCCAACCTGGACATCTAGATGAAGCTGCGCATTAAGGAGCACTCCCAGACTCCGAACCTGGGGAACCAGTAGGGGATGAATTTCAGTCAGCTCACCCTCATCCAGTCCCCCACAGCTGCCAGATATCGTGTAAGTACCAAGACTGCACGGTCTGGGTCAGATGAAAAAGAGAGAGAGAGTTGAGTGTCGTCAGCATATTGATGACAATGAACTCCAGAACTTCTTATGACCTTGCCCAGCGGTTGCATATACATGTTGGACAGAATGGGACCCTACAGGACTCCACACGAGAGGTCCTAAGGAGATGATAAATGGTCCCCGAGCACCACTCGCTAAGTTCTTCCCACCAGGAACGAGCAGAACTATTCAAGAATAGTCCCGTCCACCCTGGCACAGTCCCGCAAGCAAGTCACCAGCATCTCATGGTCTGCGGTATCAGAAGCAGCTGACAGATAAATTTTATTATTTATTTGGCACTGGCACTAAATCATCATTAGAGATAGTCCCCCCTCCCCAAGTGGCTTATAACTGACAGCACCACCACAGTGGATTAGAACCCAGAACCTCTTGCTCTCTAAGCAAGAGTTTTACCTCTAGACCATCAAGCCCTACAGTTAAGGAGAGACCGGAGAGGGGAGAATGTAGGGACAGATGGGCATATACACAAAGTTGAGAAGTTACAGGTGCACATCTTTAGCTTAGTTACATGGGGGAGAGGAGATACAACAGCAGAAGGAGCATCAATAAGCACTCTGTGGGGGTGAGTTGCTGGGGAAAGCCTGAAAGAAGTGTAGGATTTTAGTAGGGATTTGAAGGGCGGGAGAGATATTAATATTAATATGGAGGAGCAGAACTGCAACCAGGATTTTTAGTAAGGGCATGGGTCCACCACACCCTAATGCATTTCACTGTGCCCTCTTCCCAAGCACAGGCCACTGTCAGGCTCTGTTTCTGCTGAAGCGAGTACTGTTCGGGGTGGGGGGTGGCGTCAGGCCCTAGTATGTGTGTGTGGTAAAAGGGTGTGGGTTCCCCACCCCACAGTGGTGCAGATAGGTTTAACAGGACTCTGGGGTAAGTCAAATTACTGGGCCCCATACCAACCAGGATTGTGGAGAGGGGCAGAAGGAAGGACAAGACACAGGGAGGCTGGGGCGGACACGGGGGGAGGCCCAGGCACAGTGGGGCTCCAAAGCAGACCAATGCTTGAAAGGTGCTGGCGTTGGGGAGGTGGAACATGGAGGGCAGGTGGCAAAGATGAGGCACTGGGGATAGGGTGGTAGCCGCTGACAGACATGGCACCGGCTCCTTGTACTGCGCTTCCATGAAAGCCTGGACCCTAGGGCAGTGTGCCCCCTTACCTCTCCTGTAGCTATACCTCTTCACCCCCCTTTCAGCTTCCACAGAAGAGTTAGAAAAAGCTTGCTCTAGTCCTTAGCATGACTAGAGGTGGTGAATGACATCTAAACAGTGACAAGTGGGGAGCCCCCAGCCAATAGGCCACATCCCGCCTACCCGCCCATCAATGCACTCGTCGGGGAGCAAGGCTCATTTACATGTGAGGGAAGGGAGTGTAAGGTGTGACACATGCTGGGGTAGCCCACCTCCCCATGCCCTGCCTAGTACCTTTGCTCTGGGGGGGCTTACCACCTCTGCTTTTCAGTATGCCAAATTCTGACTTCATATATACCAGTATAAATTAGAATGAATTCCACTGATGGTAGAGCTGCTTGAGATCATTATCAAAAGGAAGTAAGATCAGAATTCAGGTAGGCCTATCTCTGAAGTATGGATCTAGACCAGAACTCAGTAGATCCAGTGATGAATAAGGCATAAGGATGTAGGACTCAAACCAGCAGCCCTGAGATAGTGGTTGGCTCAGTAGCACCACCCCAATGCTTTGGCTGTGCTGTTCCCTCTAGGCCCCTTGTTGTCTGCCAAGGACATGCCTCCACTGGCCCTAGCTTGGTACCTACCAGTTCATAAGGACACCCTGCTGCCATAGAAAGCTGGGTGGAGCAAATGTGTCTCACTTCCTGTCCCAACACAGGGTGAAAATAGACATGATGCTAACTCTGCATTAACACCATGTTAACATTTCTTATGCATGCGGCAGGGCTGTATTGGTGCCCTATGCAGCTCTGCAACATGCATAAGAAATGTTAATGCAGTGTTAAAGTGGAGTTAGCATCATGTCTGTTTTCACCCATAGTCCTGCTCTCAGCCCTCTGTTCCAGTTCTGGTTCGGTCCAGCTCTGCTTTCTGGCCTGGTTTCCCTTCCAGCTTCTGTTCCTATGTGACTCAGTCCTGTTCCTGCTTAACTCAGCCTATGTACTAGTTTTGTTGCTTGGACTGCTTCCTTGTAATTTGACCCCCTTGTCTGGCCTCTGGAATACACATGTGGATTGTATCTATCTGGATGCTGTTTTCTGCCCTTGTTTGTGACATAGCTGACTCTCTGGCCTGGACCTGATCCTGAATACTTGTGGACATTGGGGCCCTCATGTATTTATGTGCTAGTGTTCTGATGTCCTTAAGTGAAGCTGCATTTCTCAAGCTACTTACTCTGGAGTAGTTCCCTTGAGATCAGTGGAACTTCGCTGAAGTAAATGGTGTAAACATCATGGCCCACCTACATTCTCCCTGTGATTTGTGGATTATCACTTGGTAATCATCTTTGCTGGAAAATGTGATGCTTATTTCCACCTCTTTCTCTGCAGTTTTGTGCAACGCTCGGAACGACAGCCTCCTGCGCCTTTGACAAAATCTTAGAACTGGGTCCTGTTTGTAAGTCACTGTTTGCTGTTTCATTCATAAGTTTATATATCAGTTAGTTTGTAAGCTACATCCATTTTGCTGATTCATTTCTAGCATCCAAATGTAATAACTCTATTTATAAATATAGATAAAAAACATACAAGGTAAGGCCACATGAGACATTATCCCACTTTGGGCAACTTTACCCTTGTTAGCTTGCAATGCAGTGGATCATATGGCCGCTGAATAAACCTACATATGTATGCATATAGATCATATGGCCTGCACAGTTCCGCCCCAGGGTGGGGAGCTGGTTACTACGTGATGTGCTGGCTGGAGAAGGCTGGTGATGTATCACGTGTTACTGTTGCCCCACCGAGGCTAGGGTTCCCCAGTGTGGGATAACGGGTCACCTCCTCTCTATTCGGCCTGTGCAGCCCTGCCGCAAGGTGAGGCTTGAGGATTTGGCCTGGAGGAACGCACTGTCCCTGCCTGCCAAACAACTGATCAGGGAGGGGAGGCCCAGAAGCATATGTGCGCTTTCCCTGCCCACCAAAGAGCTGTTGGGGGGGGGGGGGGGGCAGAGGAGCGCGTGCGTTTTCCCCACCCGCCAAACAGGGCTGGAACAAACCAAGGCGGGCAGGACTGTCTCTTGTGGCCTTACTTTTTGAGAATAAACTACATATGTATGCATATAGATAAACATATGTAGATAATAAACCCCCTAAATCTGAAATAACCAAAATGGGATACCCAAAAAACAAGATATATGAACACCTGTTTTGGTTGCAGATATTATTTGGGCATTCAGTGGGCTACCCAAAAATGCAAATAGTATCTGCAAGTAATAAGCCTATATATTGGCTCTTGTGTTTTCTGCTGGTGTAATTAACAACATTCCAGAAATCCTGGCAGATGTTTTTGGTGTCACTGGGACAAGAGAGGCCTCTGCTTATCTCTCCAGATGCCTCCTATTGGCAAATACGAAGAGACATTTTGCCTCATCCCCTCCTTCTCTACCTTGCCCAGGCAGGACTGGGGATCGCTCTTAACAGCAAAAAGATTTTCCCTTTAGTGGAAATAAAGACCTGTGTGTGCTTCAAATTGTCCACTGTATTCACTGGACTAGAGGGTGTCCAGGAATGGAGAAAACTAGCAAGAAGCTGATAACAGTAGTGCTGAAACAAATATCTGTGGTGAATATTATATAGAGAGCTGTTCATAAAATGTTATGCTTTTTTTTGGCCATTTCTTAACATGCCCCCATGTCACAGCTTGTCCCTCTACAACAGACCCTGCTCCTAAAAGTATGTCACGCAAATCATACCCCCACCATCCTGCACTCACAATTTCAATACCAATAGTATGGAATCCAATTTATTGTATGTAAGGTATATCTTCTTAGTTTTCAAATATAGAAATGTAACTGAAAAACGAGTAACAAGAAATCTGATAATTTCCATAACTACCTGTCAGTTATTTGTTGTCTTCTTTCATTTTCCACTGCTCCATTTCCATTTTTCTCTGGTCTGTATTTGGAGTTTTAAGTCCCTTTTACATCCCCCAAACTTTGGGGACTCCTGCACCTGGAGGCTACTTTTAGACGTGTGCAGCACGTACATGGCATACAATCATGATGCATGTAAAAATCCCATGTGTGAGATTTAGACGTGACATTTTGCGCGTTAAAGTCGGTTGCGCGTTCTTTTAAAGCCAGGAATTTGACATCGAGGTATTTAATTCACATCTTTAAAAAAAAAACACAACCGGCTTCAAAGCGCGAAATGTCGTGTCTAAATCCCACATGCAGGATTTGTACATGTGGCGTGATATTATACCACGTGTGCACCACACACATCTAAAAGCAGTCCTCCAGGGAGACTTTGGGGGACGGTGTTGGCGAGGGTAGTCAACGCGTCCCTTTGGCAGGGGAGGCTGTCACCCAATCTCAAGGAGGCTGTGGTGCACCCCCTGCTGAAGAAGCCATTTTAGGATGTGGACGCACTCGCCAGCTACCGACCTGTCTCTAATCTTCCCTTTTTAGGGAAGGTTATTGAATGGGCAGTGGCACTGCAGCTCCAGGTGCATTTGGACAACATTGGTTTCCTTGACCCTTTTCAATCTGGGTTCCGCCCCGGCTATGGTACTGAGATGGCGTTGGTGGCCTTGGTGGACGATCTCCGCTGGGAGATGGATGCAGGATGTTCGACATTTCTGATCCTGCTAGATCTCTCGGCCGCTTTTGACACTGTGGACCATGGGCTGCTGTTGAGACAGTTGTGAGACCTGGGGGGTCTGGACGGGACTGTCCTTGAATGGTTCCGTTCATTCATCTCGGGGAGAAGCAGCAGTGCTGGGGGCTGAAACATCAAGCCCCCAGGCCTTATCCTGTGGTGTTCCGCAAGGTTCGATTCTGTCTCCATTATTGTTTAATGTATATATGCAGCCCCTGGGGGAGATCGTGAGAGGGTTCGGGGTGCGATGTCACCAATATGCTGATGATACTCAGCTGTAC